>CAJNOL010000798.1:0-33414 GCA_905250125.1 Rotaria sordida
AAAGCAAAATGCTCTACAAAGTCTGATAGAAAGAAAAATTTTCTGAACATTTTCTGTTGTTTAACTATGAAACTATCTAGTAAAAATTGAATGGTTCGATTTCAAAAAATTTATCATCACATTCTGATGTTTATATTTTTATTATTATATGAGAAGGTATCACCCAATAATATGCCATTTCAAAGGGCGTCGCGAGCACTCTAATCTCATATAAGAACATTCAGCTCGAGATCATTTTGTATTTGCATAAGAACTAATTTTTATCATGGTCCAAGACTTATGAAACATCCTATATATACGTATAATAATATTATTTTTCTAAAATATAATTTTGATAATCAAAATTTTTCATTAATAAATAATAAATCCATGTAAAATCTGGCCATATTGTTGTAACAATACCTTTTGCATTTTGATGCCATGACTGACAACCACCTAGATGCCATACTGTCTTTTTTAATTTCGATTGTATCCATTGATTATATGCGTCATGCACATTTTGTTTTATTGAAAATGATCGTATATTATTCTTATTAATATAAAGAAGAATTTCGACTATATATTTTAATTGAGCTTCAAGCATGATTATCACAGATGAATGACTAATGCGAGAATTAGGTCCAAGGAGAATAAACAAATTTGGAAAATTAGGCACAGTTATACCACGATATGCCTTACAAATTAAACGTATCATTCAAATATACGATAAAACCTCTCTTGAGTGAACACCGTCAAGACTTTTAAAAAGTGTTCATCTATGGAAGATGTAATATATTTTACCAAAAAAATGAAATAAATTTTTAAAAGATGAATTTTTTTTCTAGTTCTTAAACAATTAGAGATCACTTTCCGTTTTGTTCATACTATTTCATTTAAATTCATTCAAATCCAAAAACTTTTCGAAAATACAAAAAAAAGGCTCGATTTTAAAAAGTCTTCTATAGTTATTTGTGTTTGTTTTATTGAATCAAAACTTTTGCATTATTATTTTATATTTTGATTCTAATTTGTTTGATAATGATAAAAATATTCTTTTTTTTCTTGTTACTAACAGTCAGTTTTAATACATTATCCAGAATCGATTGAGAAAAAAATTCACATGTATGCATCTAAGAGAGGCGCAGGTAGTGACTGAGACTGTAAAAACAGTGTTTATGTTCAAGGTAGAAAAGTGTTCACTAATAGAGGTTTTACTGTATAAAATATATGAGTGTGTTACAACATTTTGGTACGATTGACGCAAAACTTCACTATCGTTTTAGCTAACCCTTTAGAAATGTGCTTCATAAGGAAGTAATGCCCATTGGAAAAAAAATGAATCTTTTCAATAACTTTGAATAGGAACGCGATAGAGAGCTACAATTTTCATCTTTAGAAAGAGAAGATGAAGATACACGAAATCATATATTACATGTTGTTGCAAGATTTTCAATCGACCTCTTTGAGAGCTAATGTATCCTTTGAAGTAACTATAGAGAATTTTCAATTACCAGATACGTATTCGATTCGTCAATGGAAGATCTACAAAACTACACACGTCTCAGATTTTTCAAGCAACTGTGGTAAAAAAAACTCACATTTTTGCTTTTTTTCGTAGGTTAGAAGAAACCATTTTTTCGACATAGTTTCATAAATTTGATTAAAAAAAACGTCAGAAAACATCTTAGAAGAACCTATAATATATGATTCGATGCGAGTTCATCTCCTTTTTACAATGGCAAAAAAAAAACGCAGCTAAAAAATCCAACACAGTAGTTTTCAGGGCCCAGAAGACTGTTTTTTATCAATACTATTTTAACACGCATGAAATTCTGAAATAAACGAGGAATCGCTGCATTTTCTATGACTTCCTCTGAAAAAAGTAAAAAGGATTACAAAAAAATTTTTTAGTGATTTTTCATAAATTTCATTCTTTTACAATTTCTTGTTACTTTTTATAGAAGGTCATAGAAAATGCGGTGACATCTCATTTTGCACTCTTTACAATGGCATTGTTAAAAAGAAACGTCTTTTGGAACTTGAAAATGATCGTGTCCCAACTTTTAGATATCTTATCATATGAAATCTTGATATGAAATGCATTAGATAGAAGACTCCATTGACTATTAAAATTTCTCTCTGAATTTGAACTAACTGCTTAACATTATAGAAAAAATACGTTATTATTAAAGTTTTTTTTTTTATTTTTATTATCTTAGATCAACAACATCTGCCATGGTCTGTGAGAAGAGGAGAATAGCTTCCAATTTCTATTTCTAGTCATTTTAAATCATTTTTCACAGAAAGTCAGTCTACATTTCATATATCATGCGAATGTCTCGAGAGCGATAACATATAGACAGGTAAACAACTCTAAAAAATAAATCTAAGATAAAAATTCGATTGAAAAAAGATAAGTTATACTGAAGTTATTCGTAATAAAAGTGAGTAAAACTCGAACGTTTAGAAAAAGATTGTTTTCTTTCCGTACTGAAAAGGAAGATTTTCTTTTCTTCAACTTGTTTGTAGAAAGATGACGAAGATTGAAAAATAAGCTCACTCTGCATGAAAATGATCAAGTGTCTGTCATACAATAATTCGGATAAATGAGCATGAAAATAGAAAAAGATATAATTCGACAGAACATTCTAATCTCTATAAGGAGGGTGTGGGTGTGAGTCTGAGTACTTCATTGACACATCCACATTCACAATCCACAATTTTTTCACAGTACACAGTTCATTTTATCGGGGATAATATAAACTAAAGAATAATACTGGAAGAAAATCGTACCAAAATATTGTAATATACTCATATAAATATACATATTTATATGAAATAAATTTACCTGTTTAGTTTCAGACCATTGTTCCGCTAATGAATAACCATGAATTCCATAAATAGGTAATGCAAATTTTTGTGTTTGAAATCCGGTTGAACAAATAGTAATATCAACTGGATATTCATCTCCATTTTGAGTGATAATTGAATGTGATTTAATTTCTTTAATACGATCTGTTATAAGTTTTACATTTGATTTTTGTAATGTTGAATACCAATCACTACTTATTAACACACGTTTACATCCTAATTCCCATGTTGGTGTAACTTTTTTTCTTAATTCTATATCTTTTATTTCTCTATTAAGATTATTTATAACTAATTCTTGATTAACATAACGAATTGGCCAACGATAAGCATATGATAATATTAAAGCTCCAAGTGAACAATAAATACTTGTTCGAATTAATTTTTGAATAATTGGAAAATATGTTAATAGACGTTTTTCGAAATTACTTATACGCCGATCAACTCGAGATATAATCCATGGTGGTGTTCGTTGAAAAACAAATAATTGTGGTACATTCATCCGTTGAATTTCTGGAACGACTTGAATAGAACTTGCACCAGTACCAATAACAGCTACATGTTTATTGTTAAAATCAATCGATTGATTCCATTCAGCTGTATGACATATTTGACCTTGAAATTTATCAATACCAGGAATATCATTTGGATAAGCAGCATTAGAAAATAGTCCAGTAGCTGCAAAAATAATTTGAGCATAAAATTGTTTTTCTAGACTATTTGATTGAATTGTAACTTGCCATAATTTTCGTTCATCAATCCATTTTAATTGTGTAACATTTGTATTAAATTGTATATGTCGACGAATATCATATTTATCTGTACAATATTCAAGGTATTCAGCTATTTCAGGTTGTCGACTAAAATAATGTGACCATTTTGAATTAGGTTCAAATGAAAATGAATATAGATTTGATGGAACATCACATGCACAACCTGGATATTTATTAGCATACCATGTGCCACCAACATATCCATGTCGTTCAATTAAAATATAATTATCTATTCCAAGTTTATTTAATTTAATAGCCGTACCAAGACCAGAAAAACCAGCACCGATTATAATAGCATAATATTCACTATCTTTTTGACTGTTTATACATTTTAATTTTAGTTTAGCTCGCTTTTCATAACGACCAAATGAATCAAATACAAGCCAATATAAGAACTGACCAATCAATCCTATTAGTACTACTATAATTATTACTAAATAACGACATATAATCAATAGTAATGATCGCACTGTAGAGACTGGTATTTGTTCCATTTTAAAAAAGACAGTATATGTAATTGTGCTTTATAGATAAAAGTATTTTATACGAAAGAGAACAATGATATTGCATATATTTATCTTTATTTGACACGATGTTTTTATTTTTGTTTCATTCTATATTATTTACATTCAAATAATTTTTGCTCTTTCTTGAGAAAATAAAACGAGTATTTTATTCTTGAGTGCAGATGTGGGATGTGTTTATAAATGAATTTTAGAAACCAAGTCATCATGCAATGATCATTTCAATTCGTTGTGTTCGGTTCCGCTGAGAAGGTTTTAATCAGCACTTACAAGGATGGGTTCTCATCGAGCATCATTTATAGCCACTTTTTACCTTGTTATGGAGCAGAATCACCAACTGGTATTTTGCCTTATTTGATATTTTATACAGTATGCTTCTCTTTTATTATCATCATGATGATTCTTATTTAAATGCTCTTCACTTTCATACATAGGAGGAAAGTGAAATAATAAGCAGATAAGACACACACGTTCTGTGTATCGTTATTATTCCTTAAAAAGGGAAGAAATCCTCGAATAATAATATATATAAATATCCTTTATACAACATTGGTGAAGAAGTTGGCGTGCTCATTCAATTACAACTGCAGCACGAATATAGATCTCATCAAACATACCAAGTCGAAATTCAATCAACAATGATATACTTATATGGATTTACTCTACCGCAGCGCTAAACAACGTCACCGTGATAATGCACGAATCCTTACCAATATAGCACAAAACAAACGTAATCGAGAATTAGCAAAACAAACAACGGCATCGTCATTTAATACTACATCATCTACTACAACACCACCATCCACTACATCACTTACTTCAACAACTAACTCACTCATTTTAAAAGGCATTGAAAATTTTTCTGGTACTCCCGATCTCCGAGATCATTTCAATGCAGCACGTTTATCTTTCGAAGACACACGTGCACTTATCTCTCAATATCTAATCGGTAATGCTAAAAAATGGTACTAAGCCGAACGCGACAATGTAGTCGAGCTTCGATGGTCTGAAGTTAAACAAGCACTTATAAAAGCATTTGCACCACCTAAGCATGAAATGAAGAAATTGGTTAAACTACTTAATCGACGTCAAGGTCCCACAGAATCGATTCAATCCTATTATTTCGATATTATTACATTATGTCGTCAATATAACAGTTTAATGTCTGACAAGGACAAGATCGTACATCTAATCAATGGTCTTCGTCCATCACTTAACAACAGGGTGTAAGTGTGGGATGCGGATGGGGTATCGGTGTAAGAATGGGTTTATTTCTCATCTACAGCCACCAGCACCCACACCCACCCTAGGAACTGCAAACATGAATATTAAAGATACGATTGGTTGGGTTTCAAAAAAGAAAAACATTAACCGATCCCATCTCTGATAAAAATGAGGTTGAACTTTTATTTTTTATTGTGATTCAAATAAGTTTGTGTCACATAAATTTGCTTGAAAAAAAAAAGAGGTGCCTTACAGTTACATAACTTATACTTTTCGGTTAAACAACAAGATGTGTATAGGAAAATCAAATGCGATCTTTCTTTGTTGGAAAAACGAATAATAATAATGTCCTTATACTAATAGAAAAAAAAAGAAAACGAATATGGATCAAATGTTCTTAAGTAAAAGAAAAAAAGAAGAACGAATAAATGGAAAATGTCCTTAAGTTGAAGAAAAGAAGATGAGTTAATATATTGACGAAAGATGGCATGGAAGAACAGACAGAAAAGAAAAGAAATGAAGAAGAGGCAAA
Source organism: Rotaria sordida (assembly GCA_905250125.1). NCBI lineage: Eukaryota > Metazoa > Rotifera > Eurotatoria > Philodinida > Philodinidae > Rotaria > Rotaria sordida. The sequence continues at coordinate 5,901 of CAJNOL010000798.1, forward strand.
AAAGACGTCAAGTACTTATGTGTATATAATGATTGATAAATAATCTTCTATTGTTTATCTAACACTTACTACCATAATCCCTCGAATTACACTATTCTGTTGCAATAAATCAATAATCGAGAGGTTTTGAAGTAAAAAAATATAATTTGAATATCTATAAAACGGATGAGTACCTTCTAAGCCTCCGTAATGAAACTCTCACTGTGTACAAAACATACAATTCGTTCACCAGAATCTCTATCTAAAATTATTCATCACTTTTTGGCTTATTGTTTAGGCATATATAAAGGATCTGTAGAATTGAAGAACTACAAAAGGATTCTGACTCACGAAGTATTTCTATGAAGTTACGACAGTTTTACTGAATTTTAATCATACGACTAGATGTTGTCAGAAATATTCAACAAACAATTTTTTTTCCGATCTCATTATTCTGAAAATTTCCGTTAGAACGATTGCTTCCTTCTTGAAATATCTAACGTTTAAATAAAACTCTGAAATTTTCCAAGCGTTTTTGAAAATTTATTCATAAACACAAGAAGCATTTCAGGGCAAAAAAGCCGAGGAAAAACATGATCAAGCATCGGATCCATCAAAAGCACCATCGGAACGTGTTGATGAAATTAAAGTAACGAGCAGAGAAAGTCAACATGCATGCAAAGCCGATTGCAGAGCACATGATCATAAACATTAAATTAGATAAAACTATTTTATGTAAATATTCTGTAGTATTTTATTCAAGATGTTATTATTATTTTATTCATTTTTTCTGATTTATTTTTAATGCTCAATAAAAATAGTAAAAAAAAAATTATTTCTCTTGATATATATTAGGATCTTGTATGAGCTCTAAGCACATTTATTCTATCATAATATTTGCCAGCGAATAGTATACCTACCATAGAAATGTATAGATCACAATAAAAACGACTTCCTAATCATACATTCTTTATTTATTTTGTAATGCATTGAGTAGAAAACAGAACGCATCTACAAAACACGTGGCGCATAAACATGAAAAGCATGTGACTTTGTAGTGGATGACCTTCGTTTTTTTCTTTCTGTGTACCGAATATAGTAAAAGAAAAAAGAAGATGAGAGGAAAGAAAGAAAAAAGAAATCGAGTTTACGTCGCCTTCTTTTTGAAGGGAATAAATACGTCGCATTCATACATTTATTCTTATTATTTTACTGTACAAAACTACTCTCTACTACTATTCTCACTGTGTAAGTATTATAAAACAAGAAGGTACTTTATCTTATCAATTATATATTTTTTTAAATTACTTTAGAAAAAATGGATGCTATTAAAGCTGGTATTGAAAAAGCAAAAGAAACTGTACAAGGCAAAAAAGCCGAAGAAGAAGCACGTAAAGCTAGTGATCCAACTGTAAAACCAAGTGAACGCGTTGATGCTGCAGTCGAATATGGTAAAGCTAAAATGAAGGAAGCAGAACATGCTTGTAAAGCTGAATGCAACAAAGACAAACATGTTTGCCATTAAAGAAAATTATTTTTAAGAAAGCTTTTTTTGTTTGTTTGTTTATTTGCTTATTATCAGTTTTATTTATATTAATTCCAGCACATATGTTTATTGACTTCACATCTTAGTAGTCAACAATAAATTTTATTGAATAATTTTTCTTTGTCGGATTGTGTTCTGTATATATAGTTTTAAATAAAAAAAGATTTGAATAACAATTTTATTAAAATTTTTTATGCAAAATGATAGAAGAAGCGTCTATATGAAGCGATCATGCGTACATAAAACGTATCATATTTTATGGTATAATTTACAACACATTAAACTATAATACCAGATGCATGTTGTGATTCATATTGTAACTATCATTCGAATCTATCTTTCGTCACATTTGTTATTTATTAGACGAAAGGAAATAATTACTACTTATTCTGTCTCATTGAAATTAATAACATGTAGTTTTGAAGTTCAAAATGGTTAGATCTTGAGATCTGATCGTCAGAATTCAATTTAATTTCAATTAGACTATTTCGAAGTAGGCTATTCTCAATCATCGATTGATTTCTCAATGGGTTTTTGAATAAAATAATAATCTATAGAAACTTTTTTTGTCTAATAGCATAACTTTTTGCAACTACTGTATGTGCAGTTATACAAGCAAAATCAAACCATGAATGAATGATTAGCATACAGACTACGATACATCACAATTAATCACTTTTGTTTTTATAAATACATACTTGCATCGAAGAGAAAATAAATATTATGAGAGAGAAACTAATCGTCAAGATAAAGGAGATTAAGATTGTGCTAGATAAGTAAAATATTACATAGGACAATCTACGAATAATAGCGAAGATATTTTAATTTCTCATAAAAGCTTAAAAATACTTCTTTCTATATAATCTGATAGTAAAAAACAATGTTTTATTTTTCTATGGTATTATGATATTAGTTGAAGAATGATCATGCAAATCCCATAGAAAAATGAAACATTGTTTTTACTATCAGACTATATTGAGAGAAAGTCTCTTTCAACTTTTTTTTTATAAGGAATTCAAATACCTTTGCCAGTACTTTTGGATTGTCCTAAGTATTTTATATTGAAATAATAATGAATTATTAGAGTATCGATGCGAAGGAATGATGCCTAATATGAATCTGTTTTTTTTTTTATTTCGATACTGATCTTAAGAAAATTATATGATACTTTCGGCTCATGAAATTTAAACTATTTTTGAAATTCTCGTTATTCAAAGTTTCTCAATTAACATATATCTTAGTTGGTTTTTTTCTTGGTTTGGTGTTTGACAAAACCGAATTATATTTTATAAACTCGGTTTCATTTCCGATTATCTGTAATTTTTCATGCAGCATTCTTATCTTTAGAATATTGTGTCTATGATACATAAAATGATACAACGAATTGAATACATGTAGCTAGAGAACAATACTGTCCGGATATTTTACAGTTCGAATATTTTTTGATTACGATATCCATCCTTTGATATGCTTCATAGAAATATTATACTTTTTATATGTATATTTTTATATAATCTAACATCTCACCGTATAATTTTAATTATTTATATCTGAAGCTTTTTGTTTTAGAAAACATGACGTACAGTGGTGATCTGCATTGTGAAAGTAAACATGATACAATACGTTATACATTAGATACGTCAGAAGTTTGTGGGAATTCTAGTAATAATAATAATAATAAACATAGTTGAGTTTTATAGGACAAGCTGTTTTTTTCAAGTTCTGAATCCTGTTTGTCCCGTTGACCAAAAGAAACATAAAGATGTTGCTCTATTAGAATCTTGTGGGACGAACGAGATTTTTCGAAATTTGGAACTGTTCCACAGGACTCGAGGAGATAATGATTAAAATGCTAATTGGTCGTATGAAATTCGGTAAAAGTAATGCTTTTATTACATCAGAATCAGATATATCAGTTGCATTAGAGGGTAGATATTGAGGTGAGTATGAGCATGAATAACGATACGACGAGAAGGAACATATACTCACATCCAATAAATCCTGATATAACTATTATAAAGTCGTGTTGAATTTAATCTTAATAGAAAGCATGTCGGTATTAGAAATCATTCGAAATTGATGAATTTGAACGTAGGCTGTACATTTATTTTGTGTTTATTACCTTCTTTTTCTCTATATTTCTTTTTAATATTCTTTTTGAATCTTATTTCCTCTTTATTTTTGTATGCTTAAAACTGTAGAGCAAAGTCCAGATGAATGTTCATATTTAAATAAATAACATGAAATGTTTCAGTGAAATTAGTTCTGAATTTTAATTATTATTTTACTAAGAACACTATCCATAATTCAAATTGTTTAGATAAAAGATTGATTGCCAAAACACAAGAGCAGCTTATATTTCAAAAATAATTTTGTTCAGTAATTCTTTATTCCAGTGTTTGAAAATTATAACTTGGCCTCTAGGCATACTCGACAGATATTGTTTTGATCGTTTCACACTTCAGATACAATCGAAAATGCTAGCTGGATGTTCTATCTACTCATGTGAAGATAGATGCACCAGGTGAGCGATAGAAAGAGCGCTACTACCATTACCCATTATTTTGCTCTGGTAATAAAAAAATATATATATATTATCAAAACGGAAACTACTTAGCCAAAAACAATTGTTCGATCAAAATTCTTTATGTTATTCATGCAAGAAGGGACGAGTTGTTCACTTTTACTGGCAGTAGCTTTTAGAAAACATCATTGTTCTCGCAAGATATAATAACCATATGTTGAAAGACTCGAGCTTTTCGCAGCTTTCTTTAAGTTTATGAGATGTAAAAATGAGATCTGAAACTAGGTTGTGGTTGTTTTTATGATTTGAAAAATCTAGTTGAATGGGAGGTTGTCTCAAATACGAATCTGATTTTTAAATGTAATTGATTTCAATCTATTGGAATGGCTATCATTTGTTTTTGATATACTGTAGCATATATTTAATATGAAATGTTGCTTTTATTCTAAGAGGCAAAACAGAAAACTCTAATTTAGTTTAAATTTATTTAAATGCAAATTTCGAAAATTTCAATTTATTTTAATTATAAATTTTGTTACAGCAAAAGTTTACATTTATTTCAAATTTAAATTTTTCAAAATTTATTTTCGAATTTAGTAAATTGGCGTAAATGTAAAAAAGTCCCCCTAATGTCTAAAGGCCCAGTTATAATTTTCAAATATTGGAATAAAGAATTACTAAACAAAATTATTTTTGAAATATAAACTGTTGAAAAAATACCTGTTGGGCCGTAACGAGAAACAACATAATTGATAGAGACATGTGACCCTGACATGGATTATGTTGTTTGAAACAACATTATAAATAAAATTTTTCAATTTACTTAATATTTATTTTAAATGAAAATTTCAAAAATTTACATTTACTTTAAATGTAAATTTCGAAAATTTAAATTTATTTTAAATATAAATTTTTGGTATAACAAAAATTTACATTTATTTTAAAGGTAAATTCGGAAAATTTAAGCTTATTTTAAGTATAAATTTTGTTATAGTAAAAATTTACATTTATTTTAAATTTAATTTTTTCAAAATTTAAATTTAAAATAAATTAACAGGAAAATGCCACCCCTAACCCACAGCACCATGATATGCACATGGGCTGACGGCAAAATGGATTTAATGCACCAGAGAAACATGTCAAAGCCATTTTAAATTATTATTACAATAAAGTGAAATTCAAACAGAACTAGTTTCAACATATCATTACTTTGATTAGTCATTTCATATAGAGCAATAATATCCGTTATTCAAATGCATTGACGTGTCATGTCGAGTTTATATGTGAGTCATTACCAATTGCAAAAGCGTCCTCTATCCTTACTGGACTTCTTTATTTTTAGAATCAACTTACCCATCATGGGATTGCATACAGATCTGTATGAGTCATTTTATCATTTTTGGGAAAAAACTCAGAACTTCATATATAAAAGTCGAGCTGGAAATCAATATAATTTCATGTTATCACATACATACAATAAGCTTCGGTAAGTTAACTTATTCTGTTTTATGTAGCAGAGCTTTTTACATAATGTTAAGAAAGTTGATTTTGACTATTCATATTCATTAGGAGTAGTAGCATTCATCGAAAAGAAAGATTTTTCGAATAATATCTCGCCATGGTCATGTACGAAACAAAACGCTCGAGATAATTTTTTGTTCAAAAATATTGATGAACCACATTTTTGAATGTACTTTCATTCATGAATTTTATATTTTAGTATTTCAAATATTTCTCAAAACAAACGAAAATTATCATGGCATCAAATTACTACAATCAATCCAATCGAGAGATTTCTCAATCATCTAGTGTGGCGTCCTGGTCAAATCAAAATTCATCATTGAATAGAATCGAACATCTATTTACAAATCATTTTACTTGTTCATTTGATAAAGATACTTTACTTTATCAATATGATGTAGTCATTGAAGAACTCGGTTCGCGATCGAATGATTGGTATGAAGTCAAAGGTCGTTCGCGATGTTCCCACATTATGCAATCATTCATTCATGAACATCAATTCGAGCCCAATGTTCCAGTTTGGTATGATGAACAAAAATGTCTTTATAGTACAGCATATATATCTACGCCAGAAACAAAAGTTAGTGAAAATGGTCGAAATCGACTTCAAATCAAATCATCAACGGACCCTTGGTCAACCAATGATATAAATGAATATATGAATGGTAAAACTGATGCATATCCCCATGATGCAATACGTATCTTGGACACATTGTTGAAACGATCGATTCAAGATCGAATTAAAGTCATCAATAATAAATGTTACTTTTTCAATGAGCAATCGGAAGATCTTATGAATGGTTTTGAACAACGGCATGGTTTTATTCAAGCACTGAATTTGTCTTCAAATCGCTTAACATTAAATATTCAAACTAAATTAACAAAATTTTATTCTCCACAATCTCTATTAGATTTCATCGATAAACAAATAGGTGAAAGACGAATTCCATCCGATTATGAATGCAAACAATTAACGAGAATATTAAAAGGTTGTCTCGTTGTAACGAGACAATCGAATTGGAAAACATCCTATGAGATCGTACAATTCGATCGTCGACGACCGGGCGAAATATATACTGAATCCGGTGATTCTCTAATTGAATATTACGAAAAGAAAGGCTTTACTTTAACTCAAACAGATTTTCCATGTATTGAAGTATATTCACAAAATGGATCAAATTCATCATGCCATCTACCATTGGAACTTTGTCGTATTAAAGAATGGCAAGTTTATGATGAACCAGTAAGTTTTTCGTTGATGACATGGCCAGATAGATTAATAAAATTTATTCCTTGTTCTAGATTCCTGAATTACAGATGAATGACGAAGGATTACCTACACCAGAAAATCGTTATAATGCAATTATGGATACACTTGCTAAATGCGATTATAACTCATCATCAAATTTACTTTGTCGTCGGCTTGATTTTAAAATAGTTACAAACGAAATGTTAGAACTAGATGCTCGAATTTTAACCTTACCGGAAATTCAGACAAATCCATCAAATCGAGCTCGCATTGATAATGGACGCATTTATCTCAATGGAAATCTGTTCGAACCTAAATCTATCAAAAAGTTAGCCATAGCTTATTTTGGAACAGATTACCAACGAAATAAAGGTTTAGTTAATAAATTTCATTCTATACTACGCGAAGTAAAAACTTCTTGAACTTTGATTGTGCATAGAAGAAAAATAAATTGTTTATATTTGTAGATGATGCGAAATTTCAATATCAATATACAACATGTAAAATTACCTGAGACAGAAATACCGAATGATATGCACAGTATCGACGAATATGTTCATTCAATGCAACAACAACAATATACATTTGTAGTTTGCATTATGAATGCAAACAGTCAAAATGATCTAACACAACTTAAACGTTGTATTAAAACATGTGGTACAATCTTATATGGTAACTTATTTTGAAAGAATTCATTTAAAAAAGAATCAACCATTGATTTCAAAATTTTAGGTATTATGACACAATGTGCTATATTATCAGACATGCCTAGGGATGACAAAAAACTGGGAAATTATTGCGAGAATTTAATACGAAAAATTAATTTTAAAAATGATGGCTGTAATACCAGAGTCAATTTAGACTTAGCATTAGGTAATGCTAAGTCAAAGAATGATTCATTTATGTTTTTCGGCGCCGACGTCATACATCCGACGAATACTAGTCGTCAACATCCATCGATCGCAGGTATTTTTATATTTTTGTTTGATGACAAAGAAATTCAAAGAAAATCTATTTCTAGTCATTGTCGGTTCTGGTGATTCATCTTGTTCACGTACAGCTGCACGTATTTGTAAACAGTATCCAAAACATGGGAAATGTTCAATGGAAACAATTCTCGGCATGGCAGAAATGGTTGAACAACTATTGAACTATAATCGACAACTCAATGGTGTCTTACCAAATAAAATAGTTTTCTACCGCGATGGTAAATATCAGTTAACTTTGTTTTTTTAGATAATTTTCTAATAAAAAAACAACTATAACTATTTATTTAGGTATTGATGATGGACAATTTCGTAAAATCCATGATTATGAAATACCAGCGATTCGTCAAGCATTCACGAGTAAGATATTGATCTCATATATTAGTTCAAATGTTCAAATGAAAATTCTTTTGTATTAGATATCTATGGTGACGAAACTCGACATCCTCTTCTGACATTAATTATTGTAAAAAAACGTCATAATACACGTTTTTTTACCTATAATCCAAATCCTGATCAATCATCATCAAATGGCAATTTTCGAAGAACGAGAAGACCACCCCGTGAAACTGATAATATGTCTATCGGTGCTGTTATTGATACGACCATTGTTCATCGAAATCATATTAATTTCTATTTAAATTCTCACAATGCCTTTCAAGGTGTGAATCGACCATCACATTATCATGTACTTTTGAATGGCATCGGTTTAACGACAAATCAATTGCAATTACTAACATTTCATTTATGCTTTGCCGATCCACGCTCATCGGCTGCTGAAGCTATCCCATCAGTAGTTCATCAAGCTGATATTGCAGCATTAAATGCACGCAATTTATTTTATAATGATGATAATGATGCGTAAGATAGGATGATAAACATTTTTGTTCAATCGACATTTCATACATTTTGTTTCGCTTTTAGTTCGTCGACATCTACGGTTGACAGACGTAATCCTTCATCACAAAACATTTCACACACTGATTGTACTTATGAAATACTTCAAGTTCATGAAACTCTTAAAAATCGTCCCATATTGAGTTGACTTGAACCATTCATTGCAATTATTAGAAGGAACTTGCTGAAGACTCATCCGAATTTTATTTTATTTTCACTATGAATATTTGATAAAAAATTTTTATTTTTCCACTATTCGTAATTTGCTTTTCACATAATCAATAAACATGATTTTCAACATTTTCTAGAATGCAAACTTTTATTCATATCAATCAATTTGGATCAGTCATAGATTAAACATATACAAAAACTGGGTGTGAATGTGGGTGTGGATACAAAGACAAAGTCCTCACTCATACCCACGTCTCACACCAACACTTACACTCACATCCACCCACACCCTTCGTCGATTTTCCCTTGAAAAGAATATAAGGAGAATACGTATAAGAGAACGCTTTCTTCCTAGTATCAAAACAGAATCATCAATTTTCTTCGAAAAAGAAAATTTTATTCCAATATTGCAAGAAACATCACAAAATTTTTAATTAAGAAACGAGCCAATCTGGGTAAAGAAATGCTATACCAACGCACCTAGTCACACCTGCACTTACACCCATACTCACACACCCACGCCCACACCCCACCCTTCATTTCAAAGCATTATTTGTTTCTGTTCACTTGTTAAAGAAGCAAGCTAGTTTCATTCCTTTTGACAGTTTCCGAAAAACTTTCACCTATTTGAATATTAATCTGCAGAGAAAACGACAATAAAAAACACATAGATAAAAAGAAATAGATTTCATTTCTAAGTAACATTGAACATTCGTTTTATATTAATTAAATAAAATAATGGTAGGCATCAATGCAAAAAATAAACATATTCTTGATATAAAATACATTTGTCCTGTTTGTACATTGATACTACGAGATCCTGTACAATTAAATGAATGTGGCCATCGACAATGTCAATCGTGTTTCGATGCCGAACATGAGTAAGTTTCATTATCAATTTCTAGTTTTATTCTTCATTATTCTTTTTCAAGAATAATAATTAAATGTCGACAATGTCAATCTGAAACATCACGAACAGAGATAACATATCTCTTCTTAGTTAAAGAGAAAATATATTTGATTTATGTAGATTCTGCTTGACCGAGGTTTCAAAAATGATATGAAATCAATACCTATTGAGTGTTTCTCTCGCCAATGGACTGGTGTCTTAAATAATTATCAGGTAATTTATTTTAGATTAAAATTATTTATGAATATTCTATCTTTTTCTTTCAAAGGAACATCTAGATGAACATTATTCAAATTTGAAATGCGAATATTGTAGCAAAGAATTCAACTCAGTTAACAAATACAATGAGCATAAAATCTCCGAATGTGAGAAACTGATTGTTGATTGTATATTGAAAGACTTTGGTTGTAATGAACAAGTATGAATGTTTTCTCGATGAAATCAAAATCTAAAAATTCTTTTTCTTGAGATTATCCGTGCCCAAAATGGAAGCTCATTATTTAACTGAACAGCATCAACATGCTATAATGAAAGTTGTTCGTCAAATGTTATTGCAATTAAGCGGTAGACAGGTAGATAATGATCTTTCTCAAATAACAACAGCTGAAACTTGTGATCTAGTCACAACTCAATTACAAGAGCTTTTTGAAATGCTCAACATCTTGTCAGGTGGTATTGAAACATTGAATAATGACCAAGAACGTCTGAGCAATGAATCACTTCAAATTCAAGTAACAATTCCAACATTGACAGAAGAATTATCAAAAGTTAAATTATCGATTGAAGAATCAAATGCTTTTCTAGAAGGAGTGAAACATAATCAAGACATTCTCAATCTAGATTTAGCATCATTGCAAGAAAAAATCGATGATTTGCGACATGTTTCATATGATGGAGCATTGATATGGAAAATTACAAACTTTCAAGAAAAAATGAGTAAGTTGAACAATCACTGCTTACGAATGATAAAAGTAGAATATTTTTTGAAAGGATAATTAGAAAATAAGAAGGAACTTGATTTAAATAACATTGACAAATGGTAAACACACGGTCGATTAGTATGATTTGCATAATATACAGTTATCCAAAGACGTAGTGCATAGAAAATATATCGATGTATTGATGAAATGAATCATTAATTTTGTCGATATGTCGAATTTCTTTTATACTTGCTTCTACTCTTCTATACTTATTTGTTTTACTTAAATTCTAGTTGATGCACAATCTGAAGGACAAACATCAATTTATTCACCTCCATTTTATTCATCTCCAACTGGTTATAAAATGAGAGCTCGTGTTTACTTAAATGGAGATGGTGATGCTCGTCGTACACACATGTCACTGTTTTTTGTGCTCATGCGAGGCCTCAACGATCCAATTCTAAAATTTCCTTTCAACTATAAAGTCTCATTCTACTTGTATGATCAAACACCTTCATAACGACGTATTATTGATTCATTTCGACCAGATATTAGATCGAGTAGTTTTCAACGACCTCGATCGGATATGAATATAACTAGTGGTATACCAAAATTTTTCTCATTGGAAATAATTCAACAAGGAAATCCTTATGTACGAGACGACACCATGTTCATTAAAATTATGGTTGATTTTGGAGACACTCACCAAACACTGTTACCTTACGTTTTGGGTCTCAATCCAGGTCTACCAACTCATGTTCAACAAGCAATGATCGAGCAAGAAGCAGAAAGAATATCTCAACAGCAGTTTAGCGAGCAGCCGGAAATATCTCCGGAATGGTCTACCGTTCAATTTATATCAGAGGCTGAATCAACAAATGAGAAGATACTTCATTGACGTTATAAACTTTTTTCGATTTAATATATAAACCAGATGTTACTTAAAGCCTTTCTTATTATTTGATAATCATGCAATATTTATTGATCTTGGGTGTGGATGTGGGTGTGGGTGTAGATACACTGAACACTACACATCCATACTCACACTCAGTTTTTGATTTTTGTGCAGATAACAATTTATATTCAAAATCTCAAGGATGATGGATAGTGATGCATTGATTTGCTATACTCGTCATAAGATCAACATAAAAAAAGTATCATTTGATCAAGTCATAACTTTGAGAAATAATCAATATCAGTGTCTCTGAGCTTAACGAAATATATAATACAACATACGAAAAAGAAAAATAACGCACGAATAGCAACAAAGCAAACAACAAATAGAGCACAAGTAAAAGAAAAATTTCTGTTCGAAATGCAGAAATAAATAAGAGAGATCTTTTCTCTGGTATTCGATCATCTTGGAAAACAACTATCATCTGCCAGAAATTTTTCACATTAATTATTCTCTATTAGTATAATTGTTATGTCTTTGCTTACCATGCATTTCTTCAAAATCAAAAAGAAAACCCTTCCTCGAAACACAAAAACATGCAATCTAATGTGAAACGTATTCTCTTTTTCATATCCTTTCATGCATCAATATTTACTTGGAGAGAGATGCATCGAAAGAGAAGAACGCAAAAAGAGAAAAAGAATAGCATATATTTCATGAAACAAAATTAATTACAACAGAGCCATGATGCACAAACATGTAAAAGTGTATTAGCAACTATTTAGAAATGTATCATAGCCAATGATGATGAAGATTTTGAGACGAAAGACTAGATATCAGTTTCATATGTCAGCTTTAAACAATCTGTACTGACAAGTTTTTTTTTCTTTCAGTTGTTCTAATCAATGTTATCTACGCATTATATGACGCATGCAGAAATAACAAAAAAAACATTTGAGCCATGTGATTTTATTGCGTACTTACATACCTTTACAACTCGAAGAAAAGAACATGACTCAATTTATGTAATTTCATTCAAGTTAGAAAAAATTGTTTGAGATTGATCTAGTACTTTCCATTATGCACATTATGACTAATGCAAGCACTGCTTGAACTACCATTAAATGAATGTACTTTCTAGATTGTTGTGTCATGCTGATGAGCATCATGTGTTTTATTATTGCGTATAAAGAAATTTCTATTGATTTGCGTTGTACATCATGTTTTATATATATATATACACGTCAAATAGAATTTGAAACAGTCATTGAGGTTGTGAAGGCGTTAAATTTTATAACGTAGTTATAACTTCGATATTGACGTTTTGAACTTATTATTAATATGGTAAGAAAAATATTGATAGTATATACTTTACAAATTCTTACATCAGAAATAATTAGATTTCGTTAAGAAAATCCTTTGCATGATTTCTTTTTATTTTTGTTCGAAGAAAAAAAATTTGTTACTGTTATCGAATAAAGTTTATTGTCATTTAAATGTTAAATTAATATTCGAAACCAGAATTTTAAGAAATGTTTTCTATTTTTGAATTTTTCATCGATCAAATCAAATAGAGAGGAAGAAAATTCAAAACAGTATAATTCGATTTTGTTTTCTAATAATTTATAAATATTTTTTATTATTAAATAGAGACAAGTTTTATTTCGATTATACATGATCAGAGTAAAATAATTAATTAATAAAATATTTATTTATTAACTAAGAATAATTATTGTATTATTCTATTTAGAATCAATGAATTTCCTGTAATTATGGTTCAATATAGAAAACTTGGAATTACATTCTGGCGCGAATTAGAATTTACTTTTTACTTGGAAAAGTAAAGAATTGAAGTATTGATTCTTCATTCAATCAGACATAATGTGAGTTACTATTTTCTATTCAATTGAATCAATAATCATAACAATCTTCTTCGATAGCTTGAAAACGAAAAGATCCAGACAATTGAAGTTAATTTATGGTGTTGTACAGAAGTAATTAATCTATCAAGAAAATACAATGATAATCAAATTTTGTCTTTACTGAAAAGAAAAAGTTTATCATTCTTAAGCATATATTATCATCGATTAAGACCAAGACTACTCGAATCATATATACTTAAATCTTTGACAGAATATTTACTATGTTATGTTTGAAATGAAATGATCAAGTGTTCATGTAAGTGAACTCAGCATTAGAATGTATTCACATATTTGTATTTTCCTAGATTCCTGAAACTGATATGTTGATATCCTTGAACAATTATTTTCTTTTAACATTCAATTTATATTTACATGTGTCTGTCATTATATTCTCGATATGTTAACGTGCTTATATATCGAAGAACTGAAAAATAGGAATTCTGTTCTAAACAGTTGATGAACTTTTAATAGAGCTATGAAAATTTCTGGATAAGTCAATGACTGATTGTCAGTTCTGACCAGAGATTAGTTCGATATCAAAACAACACTAACCGATCTCATCTCTGGTTGCGATATTCATCATTGTCAGAGTACTGCATCTTCTGTAAAAGGTTTTCACAACCACACATTTCTACATTAATATAAATTTGAGAGCAAAACATATCCTGTATACTGTGTTTTCATTTTGACAACTATGGAAGAGTCGATGACGAATTCCTATTTCTCAGTCTTTCAAAGATCAGATTTTCAGATTTATCAAGATGCTTTATTAAAATGATTAAAATTACTGATTCTTACATTAGCACTGCGTAGAAGAAACATTACACAAGATGATAGTTTTATTTTCCATACACCAAGGAAGATGATACAACAAAGAAAGATCAATAATTAATTTTTGCATTATTTTCATATCTCTTCATCGTCTTATATACCATGAGTATCAAAAGAAATATGTAGAAGAGTTAATGTAGTAGTTCGATGTACTGCGAACTAGACTTATTCATTTATATTTGACAATTATATGAAGATATACAAAAATCGTACGATCGTAAATTTATTGGATCTCCGCATAACACATGGTCTAAAATTGAAATAGTACACTTTCTACTTTTCTATTTTTCATGTATTTTAACATTATAAAGTTAAACGTTTTTCTTTTGATACCATTGCAAATAAAAAAAGAGCATAAAAATAATATTCTCGAATGTTTCTAATGAATTATCAGTATTAGAAAAGTAAAATAACGCTATGTATAACTCTGAACACAGATAGTTCATTCTCTCACTTTGCACGCTAGTGATAAGTCACATATTATTTTCTTTCCTTCCCAGGTCGTTCATGCCCGGCCGTAAACGGCCGTACACAATCATTTACGGCGAAAAACGACAGTAGTTTACAGTGACTGTTTACGACAGTCATATACGATGTTTTACGGCGTATTACGTTAATCGTAAACAATGACCGTAAACGTTCGCCCTTTACGACAACCGTAAAAATACGGCGGCAGTAAACGACGTTCGGATAACATCGTAAGATATCGCAAACGGCAGTCGTTTACAGTGACCGTTTACAGCAATCATATACGATGCTTTACAGTGTGTAACGCTCATCGTAAACAATGACCGTAAACGTTAGCCGTTTACGATTACTGTAATAATACGGCGACTGTAAACGACACTCGGATTATACCAAAAGATATTGTGAGTGCCAGCTGTAAACGGTGTGATCTAAGATCATCGTTTTTTTATTGTAGTGTCCTTGCACAGTCGTTAACGACGACGAACTACTTTGCTTAGATATAGTGGTAAAATCAGAACTGCGCTACTAGAAGAACCGAGCTTTGAAGCATTTTTTTCAAATCTATCAAAAATACTACAAATTTTCATAAAAGAATCTGAGGTCGACACCGTCCCTTGCCTTGTAAAATTCTCTTCACATATACATTCTATAGATTTTTATCAATAAATCAACAAATTATCAATTGTTAATTTCGGATTTCGTTTAAAAAATTTTCTGTCCACATGAAGATTATTCTATGGTTTTGTATTAAGTGTGGAAAATGATCACTCTAGAAACAGTATGCTGAATATTGTTGTATGGGGTCTCTCAATCGAGACAGATTTGTGTAAGATTGGAACTGAAATGTTTAATTAGCAGTATCGCTTGAATACACTGGTAAAACAGACTGCGAAAGTGGATTTTGGTTTGCTCAGTGCACATCAGCTAGACATAATTTTTCTCAAGATCTAATTTGACAAATTCTTCTGTCTGAGATTGAATTTGCAGGGTGCACTGCACGTACATGAACTGAACTATAATACCAAAGATCTAAGAAATCCAAGTTGTTCTATGTGAAACTCATGTAAAAAAATTTTGACGAAAAGTCAGATTAAAACCGATTTTTCGATTAATAATCGAATTTTAATAGATTATAATGACATTATTTTTTATTTTATTTTAATATGATATCTGAAACTAAATGATGGATTGCATTTCATAATAATTATTTTTAATTTATTTTAATCGATTGTTAAAATTGTATAAATGACTATTCGATTGTTAATCAAAAACTCGATTTTAATCTGACTTTTCGTCAAAACCTTTTATATGGTTACAATAAGTGGCTAATAATAGATATAATCACAGTAACAGACATGAGATCCTATTTGTGTTACTATTTGATTCAACAGATTTCTTTCTAGATACTATCAAATTGTCAATAAAGGCATTTCATTTACGCAACTTAAATTTACTCATACCATTTTAAACTCGAGACTAAATAATTCTTTAAGTTAACATACTTTCTCATAAGATTTGACTCTTTTTTTAACATAGCTAAAGTTAGCACCAGATTCACGTTTTTCTGGTCCGGATTCGCCTGCAGAGCTCTGCTGGTTCCATAAATGATTGTATTAGGTGCAGAATTTAATTCTCCATCGTATGGCACCACTTTTGAAGGGGGTTATCGGGTGAAAATAGGGGTCTTCTTCAACAATACTGATATTACCCACCCAGGGTAATTTCACAATGAGGGTGCCGGTGACGGGCAGGATGAGAAGGTGAAAGTGATGATGAGCATAGTTACTGTCGAAAGAAGCTAACATTAACGTCGATCTCATCATTACCCTTACCTCTAGCCATTCTCTCCCTTACCCGCACCCTCACCCTCACCCTCGCCCATCGTTGCACCATAAACAACCTAAACCAAAACATTACTAACTATATCAAGAAAACAAAAAAAAACATAAACTAAATATTATTTAACCGTCTCTACAATAAAAATTAAAAACGAAATCAACTTTTTCCAATGCACCTTTAGCCCTGTTCCACTGAATAGAAATGTGATTAATTTAACGAGAGTCAAGGTTTCATGCAGAAAAACAGCATTTATCAATTATCTCCAAAACTTTCAAAAACTATTTCCGATGCAAAGTGAATCACCATGTCGAAACTACCATATACATGAGTATCTAACCTCATGATTCATGAAACAGCATTTTTATGAATATGCAGCTTGTTTTCAACATAGATAGTACAACGACGGGAAAAAGCTCTAAGCTTCAAAACTCTACCTGCCTATAAGGCAACAAGCATATTCCGACTAACAAACGTACCAGAAAATTGCTTTTTCCACATCAACTCAGCGTACTAAACTCAGATTCATTCATTTATCAATACCATCATTTAGTACCAGAAACAATATTTCTATCAATACAATGAGTACGACTAAACATCTCATACAACTTCCATTCAGTATATTCACAAACACTTCAAAAAAGTTATCCACATCCTTCAATATACTAGAACCACAACACAAAAAGTATATTCCGAAACATCAGGAGAGGTGAAAGACGTCACTCTACGAAAACTAGAAAAACAACATTCACACACCCCAGTTCTTCGTTCCAATAACCAAGGCATAACTCGCTCTACTTTCCCATACAAACTACTCCTTCATTCGCGCACCGTCATTGCTTTGAATTCGCAGCAATATGTTCAATGAATTCCATCCTATCTACTCCACATAAGTATCAATCGGAGCCCATCTTAGGAGCCAAAAAGTAACCACAAAAAATCTGCATCACGATTACCTAGTTAACGACACACATGCTCTTCACGAAAAATTCCGATTTCGAAATCCAAATTTCTTAAAGATTTCAGGTCAAGTAATCATTCACCGATTTGTTTAGCAACAACAGCTCTATATATACCAGGATTTGCTTTATCTTTCACTAATTCACTTCTCATTTCAATACGAAATTTCCCCATTCAAAATTTGGATTTCTTGTAAGATTTCTGGTCAAGTAATCATTCACCGATTTGTTTAGCAGCAACAGCTCTATATATACCAGGGTTTACTTTGCCCTTCGAGTACATTCCAAGTGTCTAAAGGTGAGTGCTTTTATAGGTTTATTTTTCTTTCGTCGCAATCCTAATTACCACAAAAAGAAGGCTGCGCCAGCGTAAAGACGGTGGTTACGGAACTAATTTACGCCGCTGAGTACAATAAAGGATACTTACGCACATTGTAGCAGTCTTCTGACAGTTTAGCTGTATTGGAATCAAGTAAAACGGTCACCGGAATCAGACCCAACACGTAATCCAAAAGCAATCGATATAAAATGCATGTGCAGTGGTGATAATGTTTTGATGGAATATAACTGATATCAAAATCACATCCAACTGAGAGACTAAAGAAATCGTGGTGAAATGTAAACGGTATCCATGTGACATCCCAGTGGAATCCTGGTGAAATCGAAATGAAATTCAAATGAAATCCACGTGAAATCCAAATCAAATCCGTGTGAAACCCAAATGAAATCCAAATGTAATCCAAATCAAATCCAAATCAAATCAATGCGAAATTCAAATGAAATTGAAATGAAATCCACGTGAAATCCCTGTGAAATTCAAATGAAATCCATGTGAAATCCAAATGAAATTCATGTAAAAGGCAAGTGAAATCCAAATGAAATCCTGGTGAAATCCGAATGAAATCCATATGAAATCCATGTGAAATCCATGTGAAATCCAAATGAAATCCTGGTGAAATCCAAGTGAAATCCTGGTGAAATCCATGTGAAATCCAAATGAAATCCTGGTGAAATCCAGGCGAAATCCGTGTGAAATCCAAAATGAAATCCAAATGAAATTCATGTGAAACCCATATGGAATCCAAATGAAATCCAGATGAAATCCTGGTGAAATCCTTTCCAAATGTTGAACTGAAAACGGTCGGTTACGTTGATTTACGATCGTCCACATCGTTGCAAACTGTCGTCTTCGTCAGAATACGGCCGTGTTACGGCACAGGTTTCAGTGTAAACGATGTTCGTTTTTCGCCGTATACGACCGTAATACGGCCCATACCAAACGGGTGATTTACGGCCCGTATACGGTCGTAATATTGTCGGTTACGGCCGTTTACGATCGTCGTAATGATCGACCTGGGTTTCTTTATTTTTTCCTCGTTACCCATTTACCAACACACTTAATTGCTCTCACTACAAGTGGGTACTGAAGATGGACTTCAGCTTGACCCTCTCACGCCATCCAGCCACCACATTCAACAATCGCAATGTTTCGTACACAAGCAGCAGCAAGTTTATCCGCCATGCCCATCTCATCACTCATCAAATAGTCCTCCTCTCATCCTGCCATCACAAAAAAAACTTCATCTATTCCTCCACTTATGACTCACCAACAGCAACACCAAATTTCGAAAGTGCGTCCATTGATAAATCAATATCAATCCAATTGCATCTCTACATCAACACCAAGGCGTCCTGCAAATGATAGTTTCGATAATAGTGATGATTTTCATCATCGTACAAAGAAAATGCCCAAGAAATAACGATTAGTCATCCCACAATTAGTCAATTCAACAGCTCCAACAACATACCACCAATGACACTTCTGATCGTAATCAGTTGTTCAATATAAATGTGTTGAAAAGACCAGTATCATCCTTTCTGCCATCTTATTTCATCGTATTCGATTCTTCCATTGACACTACCCACATTCCATGAAGTACTCAAGTTGCCATTATACTCAAGAAAGTCTCTGCTGATAACCAGTTAAATATTAAAGAATTATCAACGTGTATTCAAGCCGATGAACGAAGATTTAAGTTTGCGATAAGTGACAAGGTTGACTATTTGACTTTGTTTAATTGGTCCTGGCTCAACGTAATTGAGGATAAAAAATTGGAAGTTATCAAACCTCACTCATTGGCAGATTGTTTCTTTTTGATGGTCCGTTATGTACCCATGAATGTTAACGAAGAAGATACCCGCAAAAAAGTCATGAAGACCATTCCGGTAGCCGTAGCATTTTCAACAATCCATTATCAACATCATCAACGGCCATCCTATGATCTTCGCTTTTGTATGCGAAATCTTGATCAATATAAAACAGCATTAGAATTAGATCGATTAACTTATTGCACCGCCTGTTGGAAGCATGGCTGTATGAAGAACAAATGTCAATCATCAGTTTGTTGTCGTAAATGTTTAGTCCCGTATACTAGAGGAGTTAAACATACTTACCAAGAAGATGCACTTTCTTGTGTCCAATGTGGCGATAATCACTTTTCTCTCGATTCGAATTGCCCGGTAGTGAAGCAATATAAAAAGGATCTTAAAGCTGCAGTCGATCACGCATTAATAGCTGGTGCCACCAAAAGAACATCACCTGATAAAATAATCCGCTCATTACAACGAAATACTAGTGATTTTCCCGAACTTATTCATCTACAAGTAGGCGGTCGCCTGGCTTGGCAAACCACATTACCTCAAGTTAAACACTTAAATCTTGAAAAAGAAGTAAGTGAACTAATAATAGCAATTAAGGTTTTTTCGGACACAATGGTCCGAGTCTAGAAAAGTCTTCACGAAATGAGTAAACGTATCAAATAACAAGTTATTCGTGTTATGCTTCATAACAATAGCATAACTGCGGTCATCGACCTGTATTCAGAGGAATACAGGTTAACAACTCCGAAAAAACCAAACTAAACAAGAACGTTATAAAAATGATTAATGATCTTGAAAAATGGAAACAAAAACTTCATCAGGACAAAAGCAACGTTTTCATCTTACCCCAACAATCAAACTACACAATCAACAACATCAACATCTTCATTGACGAAATAGAAGTTGATAAAAATCGTTCAACAAACTCTCTCGATCAGGATGCTTAACTCATCTTCCCTTCTCAATGTTAATGCTCCTCCCTTTCTTTCTTCCTTCTTCTTCTTCTCTTTCCCAACAACACCACTAAAAGTAGCTTTCGAAAGACTTAAAACCTTAAATTTTCCCATTACGGTGCAAAAACAGATTATCCCAATTTTAGACGAATGGTACTCCAACTCCACGATAGACAATGTATTATCTGATTAAGAGACTAATAAGTGTCCTTCATCTACCCAATTTATTCCACTGAATGTTCTCATATATAATATGCAGGGATGGGGTACTCGAGCACTTGAAGCAATGGATTTAATCTTTAAAGTGGATAGTTCAATGTGTGTGTTTTTACGGAAGTAGATGAATTATGGAATAGTTTTTAAAGTCCTTCATTTTAGGATGTGGGTATGGACGTGGGTGTAAGTGTCGGTGTGGATGTGGATGTGAATGTAGGTATCTCGAAGGATGACGAAGACCCACACCCACACTCCACCTCATCTTGACCGATTTTTTTATTCCACATAGTAGGAAATAGTTAGATATTATCTTAAATAATATATTCAGCTAGAATAAATATCAATCAAAATCATATAATCACTATGTGTCACATTCCAACGTGATTCACATTAACGAAAAATCGTCTATGTAACTTTCGTATGATGATATTAATTCTGAGAAGAAACATACGACGAAGATTATCGTTATGTAATACTCTTTATTTTGGCTGTATCATTGTGACTAATTGTGATCCATCAGCGTTAATGTTGTTATGGGAGTCGGATAGTTTCAGGCAAGGACACTTGCTCTTGGATGGGGGTATAGATCTGAGTTAGTACGAATGTAGGACTTCTCTCCATCTGCACAGATAATCATTCCCACACTCACACTACCGAGCAAGTGCATCTACGAGCAACTATCCTACATCCGTTGTTATTTGTGTACACAGTATTTATGAGAAAAGCTGTAGTAATAAAATGGTCGATCAGTTTCACAGACAATGCTCTCCGAACTTTAGTGAAACAATTAGTTTGCTATATTAAGAGTCATCATCCTCCCCTCACAATAAATTTATCACTTAGAATGGTCTATTTAAGCCTGAAAGTTCAAGAAATGAGTGGTTTTAGTGAGAAATACTTCTAGTAAAAGTTCCAGCCCGATATGTAAAACTAGACTGAAGTTACAGCTTATTTTATGGCCTTCTAAAGAATCACTATAAATTCATCACCGAAAGGAGTATAGAGCTTAAGATATTTTCAAACTAAAGGCTACACCTGTGCGTAACTGTTGAAATTGATTTTCGTTTATTTTTTTTTCTCCAGGATCATTCTAGTACATATGGTGTTAAAATAAGCAAACAAAAAGTGACTTCACAACACTAAAACTCACTTTTCTAAATAGAGAAATCAACCATGAAAAAAATGCTCGAACAAAAGTTTACTCTCATTTAGAACTTTTAAAACAAAAAAATATTGACAATATGTGGAACTATGTGAGAGAAATTTCAGTTATTCTGATTGAAAACTATGTTCTAAGAATAATGAATAATAAGTCAGCAATAGATTTTTTCATTCAAATCCAGAATGAAAACATATTCAAATGGCATATTCATAATATATATCTAAGTGACATTTTTTATTAAAGCATGTAACATATAACGTAAAGTAGAACCGTCTATCTTGCTTAAATTAATAAAAGTGAAAAACTTTCAAAAAAAACCGCTCAAATTTCCCGTAAAACACTATAGTAGGATCGAAGTTTATTAAAATCTGACCATTTTCCTAAGAGTCATATATATTCTGATAGACAGAATTTTGCCACATATTCCTATTAGAAAAAACTTAACTTCGATTTTTTTTCGGAAAATCGGATTTTCTAAAGGGAACTCTTATTAAGAAAAGGAATTTTCCCATGTTCTTCTTTCCTTTCTGTCATCAATTCTATTGTATTACATAAGGATTATTTCTGTTGCATATTCATTTTGATTACTTATTCTATTTCTCGTCTCTATTTTCTTTCCCAATATATTCTGGGTTTTTCCCAACTAGACTTCAGTAAAAAGAATCGACAACAAAATAAACCAAGGGACCAATCATTCTTTGAAAAAAATGGG
This sequence comes from Rotaria sordida, assembly GCA_905250125.1. Taxonomy (NCBI): domain Eukaryota; kingdom Metazoa; phylum Rotifera; class Eurotatoria; order Philodinida; family Philodinidae; genus Rotaria; species Rotaria sordida. The sequence continues at coordinate 28,718 of CAJNOL010000798.1, forward strand.
AAGAAGTTGCCAGCACATCAATGTTATTATCAAATGAGTCAAACTATGAATCATTGTTATAGTATTTAAGAGTTTGTCAAGTTCTATTATCTTTTTTTTTCTTTATAGAACTCAAGTGGCATTAGGGAGAGACTTTGAAGTGCCTGTTCTGATGCTCAAATAATTTTCATCAATGATGATTCATTTTCTAATCAAAATTTCCACTAAAACACGCACCATGAACTAAAGATTGATCTAATATAATAGTAGTGAGTAAATGTATTTTTAAGGATGCCACAATGCCAATACGGTATTTCGATATTCGTATGTGTGGGTATCGATATCGGTGAGTATCAGCATTGGTATTGGTGAAGGGTTTACAGCTCAAGCTCACGTCTAAATGAGTGCTGAGGGGCGTGAACTTTTCTGTTGTTTTGCTTACGGGAAGTAAATTACAGTTACTTAATAATTACTTCACTAGATAACCGTAACGAGTTATATTATTCTTGTGAGTTTATCAAACGGCTGTCAGATAGGAGTTTCACCAAAAGAATTGCGTTCAAATTTCAACTTTTTCTTTATTTCAATATGGTCGCACCAAGGTGTTGTTTGACTCATATAAAAGAAGATCCTAGATAATCACAGGATCAAACACGATAACACTATGTTTTGTCTTCACTACTCAGAAAGAAACAGTATTATTGTGGCTGATCATAGGATTATCCGAGATCTCCTGTCATATCACCCGAATAATACCTTGGTGCGACCATATTGAAATAAAGAATAAGTTGAAATTTGAACGCAATTTTTTTTGGTGAAACTCTTACCCAGTAGCCGCTTGATCAAGCATCATAAAGAATCGTGTTTTTGAAAATATTGCCGTTCGTTTGATAGACTTGCAAAAATACTGCAACTTGTTACCGTTACCTGGTGAGGTAATTGCTGAGTAACTGTAACTTACTCCTCCTATACAAGACATATCAGAAACGCTCACGTTCAATTGAGCACTCATTTAAATGTGTGCGTGAACTGTTAACCCATAATTAATACCAATACTGGTCAATACCAAATGGTGTTGGTAATATTAATATTGTTAGATCTCTAATCTATTTCGAACTGCTAGATAGTTATCATTTTGAAAAATTGAAATCTTTATTTTATTTTAATACTAATTTTTTGAATTCTAGATATATTGTTCTTCGCATCTTTTCATTTCAAAGCATTATTTGTATCTATTCACTTGTTGAAAAAGCAAGCTAGTTTCATTTCTTTTGACAGTTTCCGAAAAACTTTCACCTATTGGAATATTAATCTACAGAGAAAACGACAATAAAAAACACATAGATAAAGAGAAATTGATTTCCTTTCTAAGTGACATTGAACATTCGTTTTATATTAATTAAATAAAATAATGGTAGGCATCAATGCAAAAAATAAACATATTATTGATACAAAGTACATTTGTCCTGTTTGTACACTGATACTACGAGATCCTGTACAATTAAATGAATGTGGCCATCGACAATGTCAATCGTGTTTCGATGCCCAACATGAGTAAGTTTCATTATCAATTTGTAGTTTTATTCTTCATTATTCTTTTTCAAGAATAACAATAAAATGTCGACAATGCCAATCTGAAACATCACGAAACAAGGTAACATGTCTCTTCATAGTTAAAGAGAAAATATATTCGATTTATGTAGATTCTGCTTGATCGAGGTTTCAAAAATGATATGAAATCAATACCTATTGAGTGTTTCTCTTGCCAATGGACTGGTGTCCTAAATAATTATCAGGTAATTTATTTTAGATTAAAATTATTTATGAATATTCTATCTTTTTCTTTCAAAGGAACATCTAGATGAACATCATTCAAATTTGAAATGTGAATATTGTAGCAAAGAATTTAACTCAGTTAACAAATACAATGAGCATAAAATCTTCGAATGTGAGAAACTGATTGTCGATTGTATATTGAAAGACTTTGGTTGTAATGAACAAGTATGAATGTTTTCTCGATGAAATCAAAATCTAAAAATTCTTTTTCTTGAGATTATCCGTGCCGAAATGGAAGATCATTATTTAACTGAACAGCATCAACATGCTATAATGAAAGTTGTTCGTCAAATGTTATTGCAATTAAGTGGTAGACAGGTAGATAATGATCTTTCTCAAATAACAACAGCAGAAATTTGTGATCTAGCCACAACTCAATTACAAGAGCTTTTTGAAATGCTCAACGTCTTGTCAGGTGGTATTGAAACATTGAATAATGACCAAGAACGTCTGAGCAATGAATCACTTCAAATTCAAGTAACAATTCCAACATTGACAGAAGAATTATCAAAAGTTAAATTATCGACTGAAGAATCAAATGCTTTTCTGGAAGGAGTGAAACATAATCAAGACATTCTCAATCAAGATTTAGCATCATTGCAGGAAAAAATCAATGATTTCCAATATGTTTCATATGATGGAACATTAGTATGGAAAATTACAAACTTTCAAGAGAAAATGCGTAAGTTGAGTAATTACTCTTATGATGAGTCATAAAAACCGAATATTCTTTCAATGAGATAATCCAATAATACGATGTTATTCGGTTCCTATAATATCGACAAATAATACATATATGATCGAACATTCGATCCAACGTAATATATAATTACTTTCGAATCAATGTATAATTAATCTATTGATTCATTGACGAAATAAACTATAAATGATATCGATCCTTTAAATTTCTTTACACTTTCTTCTGTTCTTATTCACAAAATTATTTTTTGCTTAATTTCTAGTTGATGCACAATGTGAAAGACAAACATCAATTTATTCACCTCCATTTTATTCATCTCTAACTGGTTATAAAATGAGAGCTCGTCTTTATTTAAATGGTGATGGAAATGCTCGTCGTACACATATGTCACTCTTTTTGGTGCTTATGCGAAGTGTAAACGATCCGATTCTCAAATTTCCATTCAACTATAAAGTGACCTTCTGTTTGTACGATCAAACGCCTGCACAGCGACATATTATTGATTCATTTCGACCAGACATTCGATCAAGTAGTTTTCAACGACCTCGATCAGATATGAATATAGCAAGTGGTATACCAAAATTTTTCTCATTAGAAATAATTCAACAAGAAGGAAATTCTTATGTACGAAACGATACAATGTTCATCAAAGTGATGGTTGATTTTGGTGACATACACAAAACACTGTTACCTTACGTTTTGAGTCTGAATCCAGGTCTACCAACTCATGTTCAACAAGCGATGATCAAGCAAGAAGCTGAACGCAGATCTCAACAACGGTCGTGCGAGTAGCTGCAGATACCTCCCGAATAGTCTACCATTCAATTTATATACAAGATTGATCCAATAATCAAGAATAGCGAGTGATCCAGAATAGATCAGTATTTTGTATTTATTCAATAACTTTGTCAGTTTGATCCGATCTAGCCAATTTCTTTCATTAGAATCGCTATTCGATGCTCTAAAAAACTCTCTATAAACAGTTTTTCTAGAGCGAAGTATGACAAACAAATACATCAGAAACTCAAGACGTCTAAAAGTATCAAATTTCCAAAATACACTATTGAAGTTTTCAATGATGTTTTATACAGCTGAAACGATGCTCTCTTTTAGAGTCTAGTCATGTTTCAATATTTTGAGTTCTGCTCTTTCCGACACACTGCAAAGAGCATACTCTTTGATTAACAATCGCCAGAATAAGACTAGTGTTTATTAAATCACCATTAAATGACACTATTCATGTTCTTCTGTGACATGAGACTACACGCAATATACTAGTACTTCAGAGGCATATCCATGTGATAGTAAAGACTCCTGGCTTTGAAATAAAAAAAATAAATTTTTGAAAAACATATCATTCTTTCGCAGAACTACAAGCATCTTCGTCAAACGAACAAAAACTTGAACTAAAATCAGTCTTTTTCGAAAAACTAAAAAAAAAATGGATGACTCAACATTTTTTATATATTGCCGTGGAAGTTTTCAAACTCGAACAAATGATTTTTGCTTATGAAAGTTGATATTTTTAGACGAGCATAGAACGGCAACTCTAATAAAAAAAACAAAGTTTTGTTCGATTGCATTAAAACTGACGGAGTTATTGAAGAAATAAAAAATACTTATTTATTATGACTTAATAATCATATATTTTTTTGAATTTGTACCATTTTTACAATCTAATATACGTATAAACCAGACATTACTTAAAGCCATTCTTGTTGTTTGATAATTATGCAAAGTTTATTGATCTCTTTTATTTGAAGTGTGGGTGTGGGTGTCCTTCTTATCTCTACTCATAACTACACTCACAAATGGTTTTGTTTAAAAAGTTTTCCTGCTGATAGAATTATTTGTCTTTAATTCTAGCTAATATTCTATTCTCTTCTTTATTTTTGTGTTGTAATCTATTTATCACTAATTTATACATATTGAAATGCTCCATCTATAACATATAATTGACCGCAATAAAAACTATCGATTCAATGAATGAAATTCCAAAGTTATTACGGTATATTTTTTTGTGTAAAACAATATGAAATATTGTCATTTCAATTCAGAATAGACATCATATCTTATGAAAGTCTATTTTTTTGTCATCACTGACCATAAGATGTGTACAAAATAAAATCGCTTTCCTTTAGTTCTATCAAATGCAAAACAAGTTGATTCAAAAAGTAAATTT
>CAJNOL010000798.1:33514-49362 GCA_905250125.1 Rotaria sordida
TAGTTAAAATAAGTTTCATTGAACAAACGGTTTTAAGCGATGAATTTAAAAGAAAATATCATGTTAGGTATTTTAAAACGTAAATATAACCAATTGCTAGATTTTTTCATTCGTGAATTAGAATAAATATTTGTTTTTGTTTTTGTTTTAAGAAGTATACGTTGATCGATCGAATGTTATGTCACAGTATTATCAATATATTAGACTGATCGTGATATTATTATTAATGAATCTGACTTTATAACATTCAATTATCTATTGATATTGACATTTGCCATTCAATTCTGAAGAGATTCTCAATGTAATAATAGATTTTCAAGATAGAATAAGCTTTGATAAACCTTTTATTTGATCCATCGTAAAAAAGAATATAATGATTCGACATGATTTTGATGAGTATTAAACTTTATGCATTTTTCTTAAATCGATCAAAATACGTACGATTCGCTAAACAAGATAACGAAAAAATTTAAAAAGAAATAATCAAGGTCTACATATAGAAATATCTAATCTTAGCAATATATTCATAAGAAAGTATTCAATCTTGTTTTAATACCTATCCATATTAGAGACCTGCACGAGACTCCGAAAATCGTTTCTTTATTCCTTCCTTATTATTGAGTTTACTACATGATTTTAAATGTGTTTTCATAGTATTTGTGTCGTCAATAGATGTAATAAAAAGTGACGCTTTGCACAGATTTAACGAAACATATTGATGTTGTTTACTGTTCACGAAAACTTGGTGAAATTATTTCAAGCTTCCCCTATATTTTATGTTCTGCACGGGTAGTAATTTAAACTAATCGTCTTCTTTTTTCTTTTTAATTCAATTTCGAATTTCTTCGCGTGACAAGAACTTCTAAGTCACTCCAAGTATTTTTGATGCAAGAAAAAGTTGAAAAATTTAATCATTTTTCATTGTTCTGTCGACTATCTAACATATCTATTTATCAGCCCAAAATACTCTCAAATCAGGTTTGACTGTTGATACTACATCAATTTAAAACAAATCATATATTATCGCTGCACACGTAAGCTGTTACTAATTTGTAATAGGAAAAGTTTTGGAGTCTTTCGGCCTCGATGTTGGAATCATTTTAAAAAAAGATTTCAGAGTCGGCGTCGAACCTGTAGTTGAAAATGTTTGACTCCGGAAGGTTTTAATCAATATACTTTAAATAATACTGAACATCTTTCACTACTGAATTACATTACGTAGCTGTTCATCAAAACATTCAATATAAACCAACAGCCGAAACCTATTTAAACAGTTATGACGATTTATAAACTATTGTCGGATTTTTTAAAAAAATGTCAACCACCATTTTTTGAATAACTTTCGATGGTTCCTAGCTATCGAAGCCGGGTTTTCGCCATTAGAACGAGCGCTGCAGGGCGTCCACCTATATAATATTCATTAGGTTCCAGAAGTTTTTCAAAGATATTTGCCAGTGAACATCTTTTCTGTTGTACATTTTTTACAGGTTTTCATAGTAACCTATGTTCAAATTACGCCAAAATGTCGTCTGAAGAGTGCCGTTTTCCCTATATAATTGTTCGATTGCCTCACCCTCACCCTGAACTTATGTGTCAAGAGAAGTTTTCTGAAATTTGGAAATTTTATTGACAATACAGCTTACTCTGGACTACATTTTGGTGCAATTTGAACATAGGATGCTACGAAAACTTGTAGAAATGTGCAACAGACAAAATATTCGCTTGTGAATATCCTTAAAAAACTTCTTGGAACTTAGTGAATATTACATAGATAGATGCTCCCCTCCCCCACATTTCTTTCTCTAACGACGAAAACTCGACTTCGATAGCTAGAATCCATCGAAAGTTATTCAAAAAATGGTGGTTGGCATTTGAAAAAAAATTCGGCAATTGTATAGAGCACCTTTGAAAAGTATCACAGAGTAAATAGCTACACATCAAGATAGGCATGTCACAACACCAATACGATATTGGGGCATTAATATTGAATGATATTGTCACTGCATGGTATTGATATTGAACTGCATTGGTATTGAATGGTATTGATTGGCGTGGATGTCGAGTGTTAATCCTCTGATTACCCACACCCACACCCTGAAGTAGAAGGAAAGCCGATTGAATTTTTTCAGTTAAATTATATGAACATTCAGTTAATAAGTATTTTTATAGTCTGCTTCTTTTAGAAACATGAAATTTACATATTCTGATGGGAAAATATTAAGATTTAAGAGGGGCTCGATTTCATCAGAAATTGGCCACCGTTCTTTATTGCGTACTATTCAGTTTCTGATGGTAAAATGATAACATTAATCTCTTGGTATCATTTACAGACAAAATTCTTAGATTATTATCGCATAAAAACTTGTGTATAATCAAAGTAATAAATGCAATTAGCAATATGTTAAAAATGGACTTTGGAAAAAAACAAAACTTACTAAAATGAGGTATTAAAAGACATTGTAGAACTAACTAAACAAACATGACAAAATAGACAAGAAATCTAAAAACAAAAATAATTTTGGAAATGTGATCTCAGAAAAATAATTAAGAAAATAGTTTACAGCAAAAGACTTCAGCAAACAGACAATCGATGGTTGTATTTCAATTAAGAACATGAAGCTTGCCCATCCATTTGTGTTCTTTCGTTATATTCTTTGTCAAGATTTGTCAACCAATTTTTCATAATTGTATCGAATTCAAAAAATGAACCTAAATGACCGCCATTAAGTATTTGAATTTCTGCATTAGGATAGCTTTCAACTAAATACATTGACATTTCCATATGAGCCATTTTATCTCCTTGTGTAGCTATAATCAATACTTTTCGTTTTGGTGATGATGGAAGTTTCTTTGGATCAAAACCCCAGTCCGAATGTAAAACACGTGGAATATCATTGAAACCAGCCATTGTTTTAGAAATACTTAAATACATATTTCTTGACATCATTTCAATAACCCATCCTGATGGCTTATTTTTCTCTTCTTCCAATTTACGTAGGTTAGCCTTTTCCTCGTCATCCATTTGATCAAACAATTTGTTTCGCATAAATCCCTTGGCATCTTCAATATTACGGATTTTCTTTTGAATATATGATCCCATTAGTTTAGTAATAGAAGGGAAATAAATAGCTGGCATACCGACCGTAAAATAATTTAACCAACTCATTCCAGTAGTATATTTTTTATGATATTTGAATGGAGAAAAACCAGATAAAACAATTAATGATTCAACATTGATAACTTCAGGCATTATATCGGTTGATGTACCAAAACATATTTGAGCAAAAACAGATCCATAACTGCCACCGGCAACGGTAATTCTATGATTTTTATGATTATTTTTCTTCAACGATGATAATAATTGATGGATATCATTAGGATAATTTAAAATTGGTCGATTTTCTGGCCATGGAGAACTATTACCCCAGCCAGGAAGTGTAGGCGTAATACAATGATATCCAATTTCTTTGTAAAAATCTTTCTCATTTGAGGAATCACCAATACCAAATGCTCCGTGAAAGAAGATAAAAATTTTATCACTATCAATATCACCCTGTTCGGTATACGCTAATTGACGACCATCAGAAAGTGAAATGTATTTTTCATTAGAAACTTGAACCTCGTTAGATATTAACAATGAGGGTAACTGGTCCATAGTTCTTGATTAACTTTTTGTTGATTGATGTGAATGACTATATCTAGAAGAAAAGAAATAGTTCTTGAACATAATTGTTTTTAGAAGTGCAAACAGTATACTTTATGGAGTATTCGCTCTTCTCACTTAGTGTATATTAGCTTGTTATCAACCCAAATATTTTCTAATATATATATGAACTAATTCTATTTCAGCTTTTTTGTTCAAATAAAATGGAATGAAATGATTTTGAGCAAAAAAAGAAAAGAAGTCTTTTTGTATTATTTAATGTGTGTTTTTGACGCTATAAGTAGGTCACAGAATCAAAGGTCGTTGATAGGAAGATATATCACAATGTATTATATTTTCTACCACCATCGGTCGTTATGAGTTCAAGAGCGTCATAGCTCAAGAAAATCAGAATTTATGATCAATATGATTGAGATATATATCGAGGGAACATTATCCGGTGTTTGACGCTGTTTGAGCTGATAGACAGTACCAATGATGATACAGTAGACCATAAAAATATTCCCACCACTAGAACTCGTCTGAGTTTCGGTTTTTTGACTTGAAATAGTGTGAATGACAAGTATAACTAGACCAACAGGGAGAAAATTAACGGCTCTGAGTAACATAATCGTGATCTCCATATTATTCTAACCTTTCCAGGTTAATTTCATCGTCTTACAATAGTTAATGAATAATTATGTACAGCACTACCAGTGAACTCAAACATGACCGAGCCCTATAATAAACCAAAAAGCATATTGTTTTTTGTACAGTTTTGCTCGTCATAGATCTGGATGAAAACGCTGAAAAATAAAAGTTTGATCATCTGAGGCAATACTTTCTAAGAATAATTTTTTGAATAATAAAAGTGACACTGATTTCAATGTGATAATACAACAATCTTTGAAATATATCATTTTCACCGTTCTGTCATTCTTATAGTTTCTTTTCAAATAGATTTTTACTAGAGTTTATGCTATAGAAATGAGAGGATAGTTGTTGAATAACAGAAAGCTATGTCTTATACGTACCGATGCCAATCAATCTGATTATTCTTCATATCAGTACCGAATACTATCTCGTCTTACTTTATTTTGAAAGTGACATTCGTAATCCTCATTCCTTGGAAATTTTTATTTGGGCCAGAATGATATGAAAACGAAGGTCTGCTTGCTGTTGTTGAAACAGGTAACACGTGCTCTTTGCATCACATGAATCATCCACAGAGGCCACGCGAAAGTTGCTTGATGTGCATACTTTCTGTTTTTTTTTGGCGAAATACACGCTGTATTTGCATAAGGTACACTTGAGTAGCTGTTTCATTTGGGCAGCAAAGATCTCATAAGCAATCGACGAATAGCGCACTTTCTTGACTGTCAACAGTATATTTTTCTTACTCACAAGAACAACAGCAGAGTCACCAGTGAGATGCAGCATAAATGCGTCACTACGTGCTGATATCGATACTATGGTATTGTCGATGCTATTGTGAAAGCACTTTTTTGAGATACTGCTGTGCAAAGAAACAGAGAACAGTGTTAATGAAAGACATTACTCAGAAGGAACTGTGATGAGAATGCGCATCCGATTACCACATTGTGAACGCTGTTCCATGTGAGATAGAATCAAGTGGTGTTGACATGACCCAGTTTCGACTGTCGCGTCATCGATGACTGAGTTGTTGAACTTTATATTGTTACCAACGGTGTGTATGGCTGTGACTGTGTGGATATGGGTATCGGGTACGTGTGGGTGTGACTGGCGGTAGGTGTACAAGTGTCCGTCATTTTCAAATACACCGATACCCATACCCACACACTAGATTTCATCGATTGAAATTACCTTTTTCATTCGATTTGGAGAGTTCTTCGCTTTTTTTTGAATTTTTAATTAATTAAGAATTTTACCATTGAAAAATGGTTTTAACCTTGAGGAATGTCCTTTTAACTTCATCGCAGGATGTGACAGACATGCCAATATAGCAAGAAAAGAGCATCATAAATTCTTTGTTTGCGAATTTTGAACAGCTTTCGAACAGTGATTATAATTTTGAATATATAAGAGAAGTCATCTTATGCTTTCGAATATGATCTTTCGGTTATTGATATCACAGACTAGAATAAATATTTCGAGATGTTAGTTGCGCAATATTCCATCAGGAACTGTGATCGACGCGACCAACAAATCATTTGTATGTTGTCTCACATTTGTTCAAAAGCTTTTGAACCAAAAATCCAATTAAAATCATTTTCTCTCGGTTATAAAGATAAATTTCTCTGAAACGAGTTTTAATCGATTAAATAACATCTTAAAATCACAGAAATTCGCTTTTGTGCTTGGAACAAAGATTTATTTTAATTGAAATTCTTGTTCAGAAAATTTCTATTCGAGTTTTCAAGAAATTAACAAAAAGATGTCATTTTTATTCCAATCAACAGCATCATTTGATATGTTTTTTCAAATATCTTTACTAAAGAACTCTGTTCATTAGATAAGACACTAACATGCGATAGAAAAATCATGATCGACATCTTCAATCATGGATAGAAATGGGTGTGGGTGTGTCGGTGTGGAGTGTCGGTGGGTAGTGTGGGTGTGAGTGTGGGATGGGTGGGTGTGGGTGGATGTTGATGCGGGTGTGGGGTGTGGGATGTGAGTGTGGCTGTGGTGTGTGTGTGGGTTGAGTGTGTGGATGTGTTGATGGGTGTGGGTGTGGGTGTGGGTGTGGGATGTGAGTGTGGCTGTGGTGTGTGTGTGCGTGTAGGTGTGAGTGTGGGTGTGTGGGGTGATAGGGTGTGAGTATAGGTATGACTATGGACGACGCCAAAAGATATAAACCCACACCCACACCCATACCCTATCACCCCTCAGACCCACACCCCACACCCATACCCGACACCCAACACACCCACACCCATACCCTATCACCCCTCAGACCCACACCCCACACCCATACCCGACACCCAACACACCCACACCCATACCCTATCACCCCTCAGACCCACACCCCACACCCATACCCGACACCCAACACACCCACACCCATACCCTATCACCCCTCAGATCCACACCCCACACCCACACCCACCCTCTCTGAAGATTCTTCTAGGAAAAGTTTACTGGAGTTTTTAGAATATTTTTCGTTTTTTTCTGGTGAAGGACTGATCTTGAATGATAGAAAGTGCACGATGGTTTTCCATTGTCTCTGATTGTAAACTACACATGAGTTGAGTCTCATATTGATGAAATACTGACGGTAAGTTATATATTATAAATAGAAACTAAGTAATTTTTTTAATATTTAGGCTCATATCGATAAAATGCAACGATGGTAAGTTACAAATAACAAATAGAAAAATTTACATATAACGAGTAGAAAATGACTATTTAATTTCTTTTTTATTTTTAGGTTTCAATCGATATAATAGAAATGGTAAATTATACGTAATGAATGTGAAACTAATATTTGCTTTTTTTATATTAAAATTCATATCAATATGATAGAAACGGTTAGTTACGCATGACAAATAGAAAATGACTATTTCATTTATTTTTATTTTTAGGTTCAAATCAATATGATAGGAATGATAAGTTATAAATAACAAATAGAAAAAGAGTATTTTATTTTTTTTAGTTCGAGCTTCATATCGATAAGACACAAGTGGTGAGTTACATATTATGAATAGAAAATTAATATTTTCTTTTTATATTTAGGTGTATATTGATAAAATATAGATGGTCAATTACATATTACAAGCAGAAAACTAATATTATCTTTTTTAGTTTTACGTTTATATTGATAAAACACAAATATTAATTAGTATGAGAAAACATTGATTACTTCCATCTTCATTTTAGTTGTTCTCTTCTCGCCATTCTAAACTGATCGTTTATTGATACCTTCGATAAAGTTTCTATGATGTCTTTCAAGGTATCGAGATCTATGTAGTCCGCTCCAGAGTTTTCAATTGGCATATTGAGTTAAAAGTTTTCGTGAGCTCAGAAACCTTTGATCCATTTTCCAGACCAGGATCTCAAACATTACCACCACTGACTTTTCTGGGTTTCTGAGAGTTCTGAAATTCTTTAAAGATTTCCAAGGGTACTTAATGCAAGCTTAGCCATGTTTTTTATTCAAACGGTACGAATGGTGTACAATCGTCTTGAGTATGTTTTATCGGTTTCCTCAACTTCAACCCATAACGAAGAAATGAAAATTTTAAAGTAGGTTTATCCTAGATTCAATTCAAGTTTGGTTTTGTCTATGCCCATGAAAGTTAGATCGAACTACTTAGGGCATACCAAAAGTAGTGGCCACCGCATCTTTATTTCGTATAGAAGGCTTAAGAAAAGTTTCCTTTTTTATGAACAGATAGAGCGTCTTTTGCTCTATTTTTCTATGCTATTTGATCTCTATTCAACTGATATCATAATCATAAAATTTTGATAAGAACTGTTTTTGTTGAAAACTACCCGGTACCATTTAGGTCATAATGGAGGTGGCACAAAAAATGGGACATTTCTGCATTTCATTTTATCATCACATAATACACTGTATTAAAAAACCAAAAGATACCATAAGATGCAGCGTGAAAAGCTCTACCATATATGAAGGACTGTTTATTTTGTAGTTACACTTTTTGTCTTCAAAATGGACAAAATTCTGAGCGACCAAATTTCGATGTTGCGAAAACGAGATGGTTTTTTGATAAAAGACAAATTCGTTTTTTTCCAATCTCATCTTTTTATAATTGTTCTTTGTAAATTGTAGAGCTTTTCAGGCTGCATCTTGCAATGTATTTTGTTTTTGAAATAAAACAAATTGGGTAATAAAAAGATGAATTAGGAAAAACCGAATTAGTTTTTTACTAAAAAACAATCTTGCTTTCGCAACATCGAAATTTAGCCGCTCAGAATTTTATCCATTTTGAAGACAAAAAGTGCAACTAAAAAATAAACAGTCCTTCATATATTGTAGAGCTTTTCACGCTGCATCTTATGGTATATTTTGTTTTTTTAATACAATGTATTAATTGATGATAAAGTGGAATGTAAAGTGTCTCACGCATTATGATCTAAATGGTACCAGGTAGTTGTCAACAAAAACAGTTCTTATCAAAATTTTATGATTATGATATCAGTTGAGTAGGGATCAAATAGCATAGAAAAATAGAGCAAACGACGCTCTATCTATTCATAAAAAAAGAAATTTTTCTTAAGCCTTCTATACGAAATAAAGATGCGGTGGCTACTACTTTTGGTATGCCCTAAGTAATTTTATTATTTATTTTTTTTTTACTTTGGTTTCCTCAAGTGTTCGAACATATTTATGAGGTGATTCACAGATTCTATAAATTTGTTAACAAGAATATATAATATCGTTTGATTGCAAATGTGAGTATGAAACCTTAAACAAAAAAAAACGTTGAGAAAGCTTCAACATCTCCAACTTTTTAATGTGTCGTTTTCTCAAAAAGTTTAGATTGTTTTCTATCGTTTTGTAACTAAAAGTGTCCACAAGTGAAAGTATTTTTGTGAATTAATATTATTTTTTATGATGCTGCAGAGTGGAGATCCTTTCGATCAAGCATTATGATTCAAAAAACGTTCTTTTTCAAACGCCAGAATGAAAATATCCAAAATTTATCTTACTTTACTATTCTCATTCAATGCAAAGGGCGTTTTCAGGTTCTGAAGCATGGATATGATGCGCCATCCATTTCGCGTGAAAATAAAACAATATCAGATCAAATGATTATGATATAATCTGCGAATGCGTATTTTACTAAATGTCTCCCAAACACTAAATCAAAACGGTGATTTTTTTTTGAAACCTAGAAAAAATTATTCTAGGTTGTACATCGTGAGACAAAAAAGTTGCATCTTAAAGATTGAACTTTTTAATTGCCATAAATTTGCACGTCCCCTTATATTATGTCCTAGAATGCGAACGAGTAAAATAGAGCAAACTGATCTTTTCATTAGATTGAATGGTATACCTTTTCTCGAAGAATATTAGGAAAAACAAATGAGACTGTATGAAGAAAAATTAAAAATAAAAAGTAGCCTATTTTCACCGATTCACACGATATTTAATTTGACACAAGCAATGGATTTTATCAATTAACGACAATAAAGATTCGTCGATGATTTCTTTCACTGATTAATGATCGTCTGATTTTTCTAGAAAAAATTTTCAAAAGGAGAAGAAATCGAATTCGAATTATTCAGAACCTGCTTTTTCAGAAAAACTTATTAAATTACAACGGCACAGTCTTGGCATATTCTTTTCATTTGCAACAGAAATAAAGCTACAGACATAGTTACATGTTTGTAGTAGGAAGAAAAAAGGAAGTGACAAAAACTTTATTACGAGAATAAAATTATAATTATGCACTCACTTTTACTTGCTATTCCTTGTTTCGATTTGTTTTACATGTGCATGTGATGGGAGTGAGTAAAAGTAAGAATGAGTCATTCATGAAATTTTCAAATGCTCAAGTCGTTCTTACACCACACACAGAAAACCTAGCTGTTAAATTCTATCTTTTATGCATGCAAAATAATCTATCAGGTGTACATGAAATTCTACCGTCAATGAAGTTAGAAGACATTAATTATCAAGCACCTCACAATGGAAATACGGCCTTGCATGAGGCTACTCGTCTCAGTTACTTTGATATTATAAAGTTACTTTTGGAATTCGATGCTGCACGTTCACTAAGAAATCATTGTGGACAAACACCATATGACTTGACGTCGACAGACGAAATTCGACAACTTTTTCAGCGTCCCCAAGATGAGATCCGACTTCGATTCTCTCGATATTGCATTCCATCAACATCTTCTTCTAATGATAATGTTACATGTAAAAGTTGTTTTCTTGTTCATGACAAATCTTTTTATGAATGGGAACTCATTGATCCCTATGCCTCGCAAAACGCATTCAGATTTCGTTATGACTTGGAGCCATTTATGTCTCAACGACTTAAAAATAACATCTATACCATCATGAAAAGCTATTTGGGAATACGACTGGATCAGGCACCAGCATCTATTGCAATCAAGGTAATGTTTTAGTCGAGTCATTTTTATTAAAAGTAAAATTATTGAAGATTTCAAATGAAAAAGAATTTTATACCGTTTGTTCCAAAAGTAATTAGAGGAAAGTAAATTCGTACAACTTCATTTCGAATATGAGTAGGTGTGGGTGTGGGTCTTTTTTCTTCACACATCCACACTCTCACTAATTGTCATGTATTTTTTTTTATAATACGTAGTTGGAGTCGAAGTCGAAGTCAGGTCTCTCCATTCGAAAATCTGCGCGTATTATAGTACAAATCGTGGCGTTTGCGCCCAACAGTCTTCGTTTGTTCCATCATGAAAACATTGAAAAAATGATCAAGATAACTGGATGATTTGATTTAACGTAGTTAGTTCACTAAAACAATTTCATGATCATGATAATAATTAGAACTTTATTTTCTACAAATCATCATGTTCATGAAAATTTCACGATGAGAGTGTTCAACATAGTCATTTTAATAAAGTTATTTTGATTCCAGAACATCCTGAGTGTTAGCAACCATAATGAATAGACTTTCAAATTAGTTACCTAGTGGAATCGCCTTTTTTGTGTAGGTTTGAAGTTTTCGACAGGTATCGACACATAGGTCTACGTATGTAGGATTGACACAATGAGAGAAAAAAAACTATGTCTATTCAATAGGACCTTTATCGAGAAAGTGCATATATGCAGCAAATGTTTGGTAAATCATTTAGACGATAAATGCGATTATTATTAGATTTTCCATTACAAATATAGGGTTCCATTGGTTGTATACGGTATTGGTTGGAAAAGGCTAGCCAAGAAGATGATCCAATCCATGTATGTACGGCATATACAATCTCCCAAAGTTTCACAAAACTTTTGAATGAGGATATGGCTCGCAATGTCTTTCATGCTCTAAAAAATGGTTGCAGCAAATTCTGCTGTAATTGTCTATACTTGACTGAAGATGGCACTCAGTCTATTGCTAGTATTTTCCTGCATCATCCGAAGCTAGAATGTCTAAGTTTCGTCGGCGTAGTATATCGTGGTTTAGTCATCAGTGAGCCATCTTTCGCTCATTATACTGAACAAACCTGTATCATGACGACAACCTTTCTTTCCACTTCAAAGAATCGTGAAGTAGCGGAAAGTTTCACTGGGAAATACAATCAATTGCCGAGTAATTACGTATCCATCGTTTGTGTATATGAAATAAAAAATAAAAAACGCACCGCTCTTAATATAGCTGAATATTCCGAATTTCGAGACGAAGATGAAGTTCTAATTCTACCATATTCAGCATTCAAAATAACAAAGAGAACCAAAAATGAACTACAACAATGGATTGAAATACAACTAGAAGAATGTGATCCAGTGGCATTATTTACTTCACTAAGTGATCAAAAGAAACAATCTTCTGCTCCGCAACATTCTGAACTTTTCAGTTTAACAAACTATTCTGATCAAGACATAGTTCGGATTAAAAAAGAAAAATAGACTTTCAATTGTAAAAGATCTTGTTAGGTAGTATGTTTTTGAAGTTTATATTCAAGTTTTCCTATATTCGAAGGATATGGTACTCAGAGGGCTTCAAGGGACATCCAGGGGTACCTATGACTCATCAAGGGCTATCTAGCGGGATACTTATGACTCATCAAGTCCTATCTAGGAAGGGTACTTATAGGTCTTCAATGGTTACTCAGGAAGGTACTTATGATTCATTAAGGTCCGTCCAGGAAGAGTACTTATAGGTCTTCAAAGGCTATCCAGGGGACCCATAACTCCTCTAGCACAAATGAGGATTGATGCTTAACGAAGAACCGATTTATAACACGAATTAATGGAAAGGAAACTATATAGCTTCATTTATCTTTTGATATTTTTGAAAAAGCGTTACCAGGGAATGATTAGCTGCTTAAAATACTGTGTTAGCGAATCCCTTGATAGTGAGCACTAATTTGGAGTTTTTTATTTAACACTTCGCTTGAAAATGGAGAATTACGTGATTAAGATTCAGTCAGTACCATTGAATTTGATATTTTTCTGGTAGAAACGCCTTTTCAAAATGCCTTTCTTCTGTAAAGTTCGGATCGAGTCTGTCAGTGTAGATAAATACGTTGACACAAGATATCTATTGGCTAAATTATATATTTGGAAGGCTTAGCTTCGTTATTGTAAGGACACAGCGCGTAACTGTTAGGGCCATATGAGAGAGAAATCCTATGGACTTCAACTTGTCCGAAAAACTGTGTGTTCCGTTCCTACAATAACAGTGAAAAGCCTTTCTGAAATCTGATTGGCCGAAAGTTTTGTATCAGCGAATTAGGCTTGAAGGTATTGTTTCTTACAACAGTATCTTCTATCGGTAAACTACTTAATCAACTACTTTTTATCAAATAGATTCTAAGTAAAAGAATTAATTTTAATATTTAGTGTGAAGTCACTACTTTAAGCTTAATATTGAACAAATGTAAATGGTGTACCTCTACTTCTAACCTCCAGTTGGATTGATTATATTGGATATCTCGGATATTACATACAAAGAAGAATCGCTAACGCTCAAATGAGCGGCTTGTGAGCGTGAATTCTACATCCCTAATATAAATGCAGCTTCTGAATAGCCCTTGAAGAATTATAAATATCCTTCCTGGACAGGCCTTGATGCCTTCTAAGTATCCCTTGGTCGTTCCTAGAAGACCTCTGAGTACCCTCTCTGGATAGCCTTGAAAAGTTAGAAATAGCAGCCTATAACTTACACGAAATAGATGCATTAGAATTAATAATAATGTTAATTTAATGGTAACACCAAAGTATTAATTAATTCTAATGTCAATAATACCAAAGCATCAGGCTTATTGATTAATGCTAATGCTAATGCTAACACTAATTGTAATGTGACACCCCTATTTTCCGATCTGATCGATGACTTCTTCTACCTCATTTCTCAAGGGGGAAACGGCGGATTTTGGATTCCCGGATTTCCATGGAATTTCCGGATTCCCATGGGATTCCCGGATTCTCATGGGATTCCCGGATTCCCAGGATCCCCATGAGATTCCCGAGATTCCTATAGGATTCCCGTGGAATTTTCAGGATTCATGTGGAATTCTCGGGATTCCAGGAATACGAGAATCCCATGGGGATCCCAGGAGTCCAATGGGAATCTCGGATTCCCGTATTCTCGGAATTTTTATAATCGCAGATGACATTCCTGAAATTCATATTTAATCTCTATGATCCTCACCCTCATTCTAAAAATCTCATAGAGCTCAGTGTCAAGACTTCACTGCTTTATCACATGGTTAGAAAAGCTGCATCAAACTATTGGGAAAAATCATTGCCTAGGCGAGTTTTTTTTCGTACGCTTGATCTGTGCAGACTTCAAGGCTTGTCTATAGCACATCACTTTCATATTCAAGAATCTTAAGAAAGTCGCACGTATGGAAGAATGATTTTCATTAAAATCGTGATTAAAAGCAGTAGATATATTTTCACAAGTCGAACTTATTCTTAGGTCAAAAATGTTCGATCTGGAAAACGATTAAAACTCGAAACTACCTTTTCTTATATAGAGTTTTCTTTCTTATGCGCATGAACTGCACAGCTCTCAAGGTTTGTCCATAGCGCATGACATTCTAGCTCCAGATGCTCATGTATTTCATGTACTTAGTCAAAGATAGTTCGTTAGGGTTATCCACTTTGCAAACTCTATACAATAAATCTAATTAGATTGGTATCAAGTCCATTTTGACAACACGACAATCTACTTTCTAACTTTTATGGGAAAATCTCTGAGGTAGAACAACAAACAGTAGCAAGAAACAAGGTAAATTAATGAGTAATACAACAAAGATGTCGAATCAAATGAATGTATGACATCTTATGTGTCACCTTTTATTCATTCAGTAATCTGACAGTTGAACATGCTTAAATCAATAAGGCAATAGCACAGCTTTTCTATCTACTAAAAGATAAGAAGTTCTCTATCTATGACTATATTCTTTGTTTTTGGCATCAATTTTGACACAAGAGTAAAAGAGTTTGAGATTGAGGGAGAAATTGGCTCGGAAACTCTTATTGCATGAAATTAGGATTTATTGCTAGCTGACGAAGAAGACAATTATGAATTTTGCCATAGGATCAGTTACAGTGAAGCCAATTGAAACTCTCCTTACTGCTTTTTTTTGTTACTATACTTCTTTTATTTTTTTAAATCTACTATACATAGCGAGAAAGCCCGGAACGTACTGCATCTTTTGATATATTTACGCTGAACATTAAATGCAGTTAAAAGTATAAAAAATGAATTAGAAAGAAAGTGGTATTTTTCTTTTTATTATGGGGTGTTCATAATGTTGTAACATTTTTTGTAAATATCGCGGCTTAGGTGAATGATAACATCTTGAATTCTTTTTGAAAAGATGCGCTGCGAAATTCTCTACAAAATCTGTATAATAAAATTCTATTTTATCTGTTTCAATGGTTTTTCTTATACTCATAACATACATGTAACACTTGAAACTTGAATTCAAGTATTCAATTATTGAATAGTTAAAGTTTCAACTAATCAACTATTCAAGTTTCAAGTGTTCAAGTTTTCAAGCTTCATGTATTCAACTATTCAAATTTTAACTTCTCAGATGTTCCGCGGATATTCAGTGGGGAACTGCTTTTCTCCACCTAACTCACCTTCTATTTCAGCGTCACGACCCATGCACGTCTTTTTGCACATCATTGTTCCTACTCATTGCTGCACAGTAGCTCAAGCCTCTCACATAGCTCTTGTAGCGCCCCAGAAAATGTCTGAAGCATCTTAACCAAAACCTATATCATCCTAGGAGATGTTTGTAGCATCCTAGGAGCTGCTTGTAGCATTATAGAAGAAGCTTCTAACATCATATGTAATACTGGCAGCATTCTAGAGAACCCTGTAGCGTTCCAGGCTCTGACTAATTGAAAACTTGAATATTTGAATACTTTAAGACTTTAAGACTTGAATGCTTGAATAGTTGAATACTTGAATCTTTGAATAGTTGAATACTTGAATGCTTGAATAGTGGAATACTTGAATATTTGAATATTTGAATAGTTGAATAGTTGAATGGTTGAATACTTGAATCTTTGAATAGTTGAATACTTGAATCTTTGAAT
>CAJNOL010000798.1:49372-62874 GCA_905250125.1 Rotaria sordida
GTTGAATACTTGAATCTTTGAATAGTTGAATACTTGAATCTTTGAATAGTTGAATACTTGAATCTTTGAATAGTTGAATACTTGAATCTTTGAATAGTTGAATACTTGAATCTTTGAATAGTTGAATACTTGAATGGTTGAATACTTGAATACTTGAATACTTGAATACTTGAATACTTGAATACTTGAATCTTTGAATAGTTGAATAGTTGAATACGTGAATACTTCAATAATTGAATAGTTGAATGGTTGAACTGATAGTTGAGTACTTGAATTCAACCTTCAAGTTTGACACTAGTGATTTCAATTGGCCATCCACTGTGTATTTCTCTGATTTGGATAAAAAAAGCAACATAAGAATTGAAGTACTGGCTTGACTCTTGATCCAATGGGTTGTAATTATTTTCGTCAGATTAGACAATGCAGATTTTTTTTCACACTAGACTCGTACAAATGATTTATCTTGTTTTGTTGCAGATTCTCTTGTTGTCTTCCAAGCAACATTAACATCAAATCTGGAAAGAAGATTATAGACTAGATAATAAACTTGATAAATAGTCTTTTTAAAATTATCATAACGGAGAAGATCATCAGATAATTTTGAAACTGATTGCTTCGAAGCCGTCTTTTTCTTGTCCTTTGTGATATTTTTGAAAACTTTAATGAAAAGTTCAACTCACTGGATTTGAAGGGGAAACAAAACAGATTTCACATGTACTGGATTGCCTGAACTTTGCTCGAATATTCAAGAACCTCATTGAGTTTCGCACTTCTATTCTTTGTGTTTTCTAGCGGTCTGCCTTTTTCTCGAAAACTTAATTGGTACCTCCCAAGTTTTCCTTGAATTGTGAAACTCGGGTAATATTTATTCTTCCACAGAAGAAAATTAACCTAGTCATCATTAAGTCTAGATAAATTTTCTCATCAGATATGCACCAATACTAGAGACACAAGAAGCTCTTCTGTTTCATTTTCCTTTGTCCATGAAAGAGCAGCAAAAAATCAGAGTAACATCAATTAGAACTAACCTGTTACGTTTTCTCATTAATCATGTCCATTTTATTAAATGAGACGGACGGTGAACTAATATAAACTAATCGGTTAGTATATAGTCCCTATCATTTAATAAAAAGTCGATAGATTATTTACTTATGTTTGGTTTTGTATTAATATTAACGGGTAGATCATTATTGATCAGTATAGGAAGACTAGTCTTGATCGCGAAACTACGACTTACTAATATTGGATAAAATGAAAAGATCGCAAGTTCGGCTACGGAGCTAGTCCCTTAATTCAATTATATCTACATATTTTATGCGGAATTTAAAGTTGTAGTCCGATCTTCCTTCTATGAATCAATATAAGCGTCATTATGTAAAGTGTTTGAAATTTCTCACCTATATGAACTGTATAAATAATCATACTAGATGTCACGATTTGGCTTACGTTATTTCGTTAGAAAGCAGTCGCTTCTATAGCCCAGAATGTTCAGTTAACGATATTGATGAGAGTGTGGATCTGCGTTTTCTTCCCATCCCCACGAAACATTCATACCCACACCCTTATCTCCTATGCTTCTACATGATTCTTTTAAAGGAATTGGTTTCAAAATATTAAGTGAATGAATTGATACTTGGTATGCTTGAGCATGAGTTATATTTTCAGTGTTGTTCAGACATCTAGTTCAAGTATTCTTGGAATTCCCATAGGATTCTCGGGATTTCCGGATTCCCATGGGATTCGGAATCCCGGGAATCCGCCGATTCCCATGGGATTCGGAATCCCGGGAATCCGCCGATTCCCCCTTGTCATTTCTCTCGTCAATGCCGTTAAAACCGTTTTGATGTAGGTGGTGTATCATTCGACTTAGACGACAAATTCATACCTTCAGTTGATTTAAATAGTTTGAACCGCACTATTTTTTTTCTGTAAGCGACAACATATATCGGTATCCTTGAAAGTCTTTGTTAGTTTGCTGGTCACAGAACGAATTTGCTAATATGTCGATCAATGGAAAATCGGCAAAACAGAGCTTCTTTAGGTTGAAAATGAAATTCTCTAAAAGAAAGATGGGCTCTCGCTTTTCGGATAGCTTAAGAGTTTTTTTTCTTCTCGGAACACAATCATTCAAGAGCGTCTAAGTAAACAGCGTGAAAAGTGAACTTCTCAGTCTGTTGCACGGACGGTGATAGACATGTCGACATGCTGCTCTTTTGATTTTGCTACGCGGTATGAGCAATTATCTGAGAGGCTTCTTGTACAATTAAAGTACTTCCATCGTGTTTAACATTTCAATTCCTTCGAAATCGAACTGAAAACGTTTCATTTTATATCAATGTCGACATAGGTTATGTTAAATCAAGATTCGAACTTTTTTAGGGTGATTTGTCTAGAGATATGTTCCAATGCTAGTTTCATATATTTCCAGTACAACTCGACGAGTTTGATCAAAGGGTGAAAACCTTATCTCGATAGCATGTTCTACAGGGTATCCTAAAAGTCATAATCCCTTAACAAATGCATATAATTCGACTACTGAGCAAGCTTAATCAAAAACATTTTTTTATTTTTAAGAGAAGACTAGTAAGTTTTTATTTTTAAAGACCAAGTTCATCAAAACCATAGAAAATATAACACTTTTAGTTGTGACATAAAAATTAGGCTTTTGTTAGATATTCAAAACGATATTCACTTTTCTTTTCGAAATTTATTCGAATTTCTATGGGTATTATGACCATAAAATCATTTGAATCTTTTGTTATTACTTTTTAGTTATTTGTTTGACATATTTTGAAAGAATCAAATCATTAGTATCTTTCTTCAAGGCAGATTTTTCGTGGCTCCTCAAAAACTTTAATAATTCGTGGAAACGAGTATGTCAAACCATTTTTATACGAGTGTGAATGAGTGAGAGTTGATTGTATTCATCTTCTCTTCATATCTATACCCACTCACACCCTCCTATCTATTAAATCATTCATTTTTGTAGATTAAATATTGAGTTGATGTACGTCGTTTGAAACAACATGCCGATATGGAATACATATTGCACTTCACTTCTATGTAGATACATGGCTAATTGTTTGACCGATGGAACTGAACAAATATGCGATTGTTTGCCATGCTTCTATGGTCCGACATGTGAACAAAATTCAACAAAACTTGTTCCCATATACGAAGTATTGTCATATAATTTACCAACACGTAAAAATTGGCATTTCACTGCACTTCAATTCTCTGTAATAATAATATTAATTGATAGCTTACTATGTATTCAAACGATATTATCAAGCCGAAAAATTTTCGTTACCAATCTAGGTGTGTACCTGAGTGTTTTGTGTTGCACACGTATTATTCTCGGAGTGGATTTGCAAATAATACTATTAATGAATCTCAACCGATTGAAGAACTCCGGCAATTTCATGCAGATTCCATTCATCTTCTCATGGTTTTACTTCAGTATATGGTTGAGTAGCTGTATTGCCATTGAACGAATGTTGATTCAATTAAAATATTTTGGAATTCAGTTATTTGATAGAAGATACAGATCGTTAGTTGTATCATTATGTTTGTTCCTATTTATTTTTCTTGGTCAATTCGTTGCTCCTGTTGTAGTATTAAAACTAAGGGATGACAGATACAACGATTCATTTGAAATGATGATTCGAGCATTTTTATTGATTCATCATCTGATTCCATTTGCTTTAAACGTGTTTTCTACTATCATTGTTTTATGGAGTTTAGTAAAACATCAACGAGAATTCAGGATAACAGATAGTTGGTATCATATCACATTGCAACAAATTGTTAAACATCGAGATTTTTTCATTCCACCATTTCTTTACATTTGTTCTACGATACCATTTATCATTGTTTTCGTAGCAGGTATTTACATTGATGATGACTGTACGCAAATTAATAAGATTTTTGCCAAACATCACATATTGATTTTTATTTCCAGCATATTTTTTCTTCCAGTAATGTTTATTTTTCCTGTTTATATCTGGCCGTCACAACTTTATATGACCACATTTCGTACCTCATCAATCATTGGAAAATGTTACATACAGCTCAAAAGCAACTGCAATGCATACTTTTCTGGCAACCATAACGAAAGTGAGGGAAACAACGATGGAGACTATATTCTGGATACTACCACTAACGTAGAGAATAGTACTCTTTAGAGTAATAAAACAAATCAAATTGTTGTGTATCATCATATAACCTCGAATATTCCTTACGCTATTAATTAAATACTGATGAAAGACATAAAATTCTTTTTTCTTGGAAACAACCGCTTTTTGTGAACGAACTCATTGCTTAACACTTTGAAACTATTTTTGGCTCTATTTCGGCTCCTTTAAATTCATTCGAAAGTGGTCATCGTCCACTTCATTAAGAATTTCGGAAAGGAATTCTACCATGTGGGTCTGAGTCTCCTCTCCAACCATACTCACACACACCATTTTGTTTTGTCTTGTCATCCTTGCTTTCAGACATTTGAGTAGAAGAAGTATTCATTTTTCTGTCGTTTTCGAAAGATTTCGTTTTTCTCCATTCAACAGATAATCCTTGTATCCTCACTTAGTCCAGCATTATCTCCAATTGCGGATAATGTACTATGAATATTCAAAGTATTTCGTTACATTCAAGCCATATCTACGTAAGTACTACAAATCATTGGCTTGTTTGTTATTTACAACTTATTAAGAAAGACGGATTTTTGTGTTGTATGCACTCAAAAGATTTCTTTTCGACGATGCTATAACTTTGTTTTTCAATCGTTCTTCAAATTTTGGAGAAGCGTCGTTGAGTGTCAATTTTCATTCAAAACTAAAGTTCGATTGACGATTAACGACACATCTTCAAGGTATCAAATTAACTACAATATGCGCTTCAGTCGGAATATATATGATAAAATGACTGATTCGACTATTTTGTAAGGTGGAGGAAATGAAAAAGGATTTTGAGGAAATATATTTCGTTGAATCATATATAATACGATAGAGATGGCGACTCTTATTCCGAATACTACCTTCAATACTTTTCATCTTGATTTAGTTGAGAAATCTTCATAGTGTAAGTCCTCAATAAAATTTCAGTAAAAAGCAGTTTAGAGAAATCGCAAATTTTCGATCACTTTCTCTTACCATTTCTTTTTCAGACTGTTGTATTCTAAATCATGACAAGAAAATGAGTACAACTAATAAATGATCGTTGTTGAGAATATGAAGTTTTTTTTAATGCTACGAGCAGAATTGTATAAAAATAGACTTGTATTTCGTAATTTTATCTATAATTTTGTTATTCGCGAATGAAATGAATTTAAAAATGCGAATCACTACTCAGCACTGAGTCAAATGATATGCTCTTCAGCAAAAAATAGTTCTTTAAAGAAGCATGTCATTTGACTATGCTTTAACCCTTTGAAGACTGACTTTTTATATGATGTCAAGAAGGAATGATTTTCCAACTCGTTCACTGTGAGTTCTTTTATTTATTTCAAAAATAAATTACACAGAGTGTTAGAACTAATATTTCAAGGATAGAAAAATCTGCAGAAGCTATTTAATATAAACTTTAGTCAGCTTCAATATCGTAAAACGTATTCGCACGTTAAATATAGGGGAGTCAAAAGTAGTAGCAGTAGTACTGTAATTCCTTATAAAAAGCTATAAGAAACTTTCTTTCTATATAGCCTAATAGAGAAAAGAATGCTCTATTTTTCTATGCTATTTGATCATACTTCGACTAATATTATAATAATAAAATTTCGATAAGACTTTCTTTTTTGTATCATATAGAACGGTTATACTAATATCTGTTTAGTGGATATTTTTTGAATAACTTTTGATAGAAACAAGTTTTGTCTGAAGTTCGTTTAATCAATTTTCTAGGTGTGGAAAAATGGTTTCTTATCGAAAAAGAAACAGCAAAAAAAACGTGGATGGGTGGGTGTGGGTGTCATTTCTCTCTTTACTCACACCCACACCCACCTACATCCACACCCACACTCGCACACTTCAAGTTTCTGTTGTTCTGCCCAGGTTGAGATTTGAGAAAGCAAAAAAATCAAAATGAATCGGGTCCTTGGTATTCACTAAATGAAGCTAAGCAGTTTACCTCCATCGGTAGTTCGCTTTTTCATGTATAAAGAAAAAACATGAACAACTAAAAATCAAGATTTTAGACCAGAACTTGATGGAAAATCGTCTATTGTGGTTGTCTCTATGGTATATGGAGGGTGTGGGTATAAATGGGTGGGCTTGCGTGTGATGTGCATGTGGGTGAGGTGAGGAATCAGGCTATGGATGTTCTCTCAAACAGGATGTCTCGCGAACACCCACGTCCACACACCTACACCTTCAACCACACCGACACTTCTATTCCACGCTCACCCACACTGAAGACATGTTAGTCGAACTTTTTCTTCTGCAAGAAGCTGTGAAGTTCATTTGAGATACATCATTGTGAACAAAGCCATATGCATACTACTCCAACTGTTCATATAAATAAGATAGTCAGTTATTAATGTAAATGATTCTAGCGTTGTAGATTTTCCAAGAATATGTTGTCATTTGTCTTATGCATTGTTGGAGTACAAAAATAATCTGATTTAATTAACAGGATTCGAGAAAAGCATCGCAAAAAAAATAATAAGTTAATTATAGCAGATCATCAGCAATTCTGTATCATTGTCAGAAAAAAGATTATCAAGAAAAGCTTATATTAATAACTGTTGATTTGCTGATGAAAGAAAATACTCATGTCATTTAAAATCAACAAACATAAACATTACAATTGTGTTTAAAATATAATTACTTTAAGATAGAACTGCGTAAAATTAGAAAACTGTTTAAATGGTTATAGAGCTATTGAGTAATTATTGCAAGTTTTATTGAAATGATAATTAAAGTCTCGACACAATGTTAAAAACAGTTTAAACTGTAGAATACATGGCGCTTTCACTGCTCTCAACCAATTGATACAATCAATAACTTAATGCTTCTTTTCTGATTCTCGTAGCTATTTTATGTGCTGATTAAATAATGTACAGCAAAACTCGTCTACAATAAAAATCGATGCACGTTCAAAAATGCTATTCTAACTATGATCATAGAATTTTATTTCTGAGAAAAATATTTCGTGTTCTTTATTCCATGGTTATTAGATATCTATTTGCAACCAATTTGTATCTAATACCACAACACAAATGTTTCTGCTTGACATGATCTTTGTTTAGGATGTCTTAGTTCTCTAGAAATTATTTTGATATATTTCACTATTGGAACTACAGTGACCATTGCTTATTTTGTCGAGAACTATTCAAAAACGTCGATGTATCAGAGAGTATCCAACAGAATTCACTTTTACTCACTACATAACTAAGAAAATAATTTTCCTTGGTTTAAAATGTTTGCATTATTGACATAAATCGAAAAATGATTTAAAAAAACATCTCTATTAGTAATTGAAATAACATTTTTTTGGATTTTCTGAAATATTTTAAACTACTAGGACAGAGAAATTATTATTCTACCATCGATAACACATCAAGTAAAACATTCTTCACTTTTCTTTATCTCGGATAATAACTTAACAAAACATAAACACATCACATATTCATACTTCTCGTAAAGTCTACAAGTCACATAAAATTCTAAAATAAATGAACATTGACTAAAAAAAAATAGTACTCAAAAAGATAAGTTTAAATACCGTTTCCTTTCGTAGTAAGAGAAAAATTGCACAATCACGATGCAAGTTACACAGCACATTGTCAACAGACAAATCTACAGAAAGAAAAATAAATTTTGATAGACATTTATTATAACGAAGTTTATAGTGGTCGAAAACAAATAATATTGATGGCTGACAGAATTTCTTCGCCTTTTCTGGCATTACCTGTTGAGATTATCTATCGCATTTTGGACAATCTCGATCAAATTTCAATATTGTGCTCAGTTCGTGATGTCTGCACACGATTGAATATGATTACTGACACATATAATCGGTATAAGGCAAATTTAACTTTTGTTATAGAGATAGAACTCTCTTGTCTTGAAAATATTCTCGATTTCGTTAAATTATAATTTTGATTATTTAAAATATTGGTTTTAGTATAGTAATCGTTCGAGAATAATATTTTGAAATTCAAAAAGATATTATCTAAAAGCAAATTGTCATACGTTATTTAAGCATTTTTCAATGACTTCATTTAGTTTCATAGGTTTTCTTGCCATCTTTTATTAAATATATATTTGGGCATTTAGAATTTATCGAACGTTTGTCAATTACAGTTTTGTTTTTTTTTCTTTTTTTTTGTGCTAATAGAGATAACATTAAGAAGTGCTTACATGTTTGATTCAAACATGTGACTAATATTACTACGTTGAATAATGACTCATGCTATTAAAAATATAATAGGGGTACGCAAAAGAATAAAGAAAAATTGTCATAAGCAAAGAACAGGAATGTTGCATCCATAAGCAGCAGGGGTGTTAAAAGAGTACTATGTGTTCGAAAAAAAAAGGATTTTTAAAATTCAAATTTCTAACAACAAGCCACTCGCATTCAAGCATTGAGGAGAGTTACAGAGACGACCTGGATTTCAATATATGAATGCATTATATCAATCATCGACGTAGCAACTTTAGAATCGACATCATTTCGATAAAGTAAATTTATTTAAATTACTAACGTCATTTTTCGACAATGAGTCCCATGTACTAATCTAATCAAAATACTATAGTCTACCATTAAAGAGAATAATACCTGAGAACTTTCCCCGTTTCTAAATATAATTTCCTATCATCATGTGCAATACCTTCCAACGCAGACGATCATCATGAAGGAAAACATGGAAATGGAGACATACCAACAACTTGTCATTTGCCTACACTATATTGTCATCAGTCTTTTCAATTTTCACAAGGGGGTAGCATCAATGACATTTAATTTCACTGTAAATAGAACATAATTGTTCACAAACTTTGCATCGATAAGAATTTTGATCAATGTTTTGCTACCCATCTCTTTCTTGACTATGTCGAATTTTTGTACAGACATTGACTAAACTCGAACTTTCAATGAACAATATTGGAGACGAAGGAGCAAAACAACTTGCCATAGCTTTAATGAACAACAAGGTAAAAAAAACATCTTTTTTTCTACTGTTATCATTCTTTATTATTGTGACTTTTTCTACAGACAATCACGAAAATCCACCTTTCTCAAAATGGAATCGAATGTGAAGGAGTAGAACATCTTGCAAATATTCTCAGCAAGAACATGGTAAAACACAATTTTCTACTTATCGTACACTCCTTTATCACACATTTTTATACAGACACTCACCACATTCGATCTTACAGCGAATGAAATCAGAAACATGGGAGCACAACATGTTGCCAATGCTCTAGTCACAAACACGGTACACTAACATTCACTAGTCATCTTGCTTTTTGTCAATTTAAATTTTCAAACAGACACTCACAACTCTCAACCTTTCGTCGAATATAATCGGTGATGAAGGGGCAGAGTATCTTGCTAATGCTCTCCAGAATAACACGGTAAAAAATGACACTTCTTATTTCTCTCGATGTTAAACATCAACATCTTTGACATAGACACTGATGACGCTCAACCTCTTAGGAAATATGATCGGAGAAAAAGGAGCCCAATATCTTGCTGATGCTCTCGTTAAGAACAAAGTAAAACACACTTTTCTATTCATCTCATTTGTCATTATATTGACGTTTCAAACAGACACTTACTACACTTATCCTTAGAGCAAATGATATCGGAGAGAAAGGGGCAGAACATCTTGCAAATGCTCTGCTAAAAAATATAGTAAAATATCATTTTCTATTCATCTTGCATTTACTATCAGTTGACATTTTCACACAGACACTGACCACACTTGATCTTTCGGGCAATAGTATCAAATCCGAAGGAGCACAATATCTTGCCAATGCATTCGCTAACAATACGGTAAAATACCATTTTTCTATTCACTTCATCTCTCACTATTTTTATTTCTCATAAAGGTACTTACTACACTTCATCTTTTCTCCAATGGAATTTGTGATAAAGGAGCAATGTATATTGCTAGTGCTCTCAATGGAAAAACAGTAAGACAATATTCTCTAATCATCTCAATCTATGTTGTCTCGATTCTTTACCAAGAATCTTACTACACTCAACCTTTCAAACAATAATATTGGAGCCAGAGGAGCGAAAGATCTTGCCAATGCTCTTAGCAATAACAAGGTAAATTGTCTTTTTTTTCATAATCATTTCGGTTTGACTAGTTCGTCTTTTCACATAGACCATTACCGCACTTGATCTTGCAATAAATTGGATAACAGATACAGAAGCACAACTTTTTTCCGATGCCCTTTGCACGAACAGCGTAAAACGCGATATTCTACTGATCATTCTGCTTCCTATGTTGACTTCGTTTTTTAGACACTTACTACACTTGACTTTACAAGTAACCGAATTGGGGACAATGGGACACAAAGCCTGGCCAATAGTCTTACCAATAACACAGTAAAGAATGGTTTTCTGTTGTTTTTACTCTTCACTGACTTGATATTTCACATAGACACTAGTCGAACTCAACCTTAGCGTGAATGTAATAGGACCTATGGGTGCCGAACACCTTGCCAAAGCTCTCGCCATCAACAAAGTAAGAAAAAGTATGTTTCAATTGTGTTGCTCTTCGCAATGTCCTACTTTCACATAGACACTCACGACGCTGAAACTATTCGCAAATTCGATCGAAGACATTGGTGCACAAAATTTTGCTGAAGCTCTTATTAACAACACGGTAAAACACTATTTTCCTTCTCATATCACTCTTCATTAAACGAATGCTTGACACAGACGCTCACCACACTCGACCTTTCAAGCAATAATATTCATGTGGAAGGAGCACGACACCTTGCTTCTGCTCTCAACAGCAATACGGTAAATATTTTGTTCTAATCATTTCGGTTTTAGTTCCTTGATTTTTCACACAGACACTCACTACACTTCTGCTTGCGAGGAATAGAATAGGAGACAGAGGAGCACAATGTTTTGCTGACAGCCTCACCAAGAACACAGTAAAACGCTATTTTGTATTTAAATCACTTTTAATTATCTCAATCTTTCACTCAGACACTCAACACACTCAACATCTTAGGAAATCGAATTACAGCCGAAGGAGTGGAATATCTTGCAAACGCACTCGTGAATAACACCGTAAAATACTGCTCTATACTCCAATCACTTTTCATAATCTTGAATTTTTTATTCAGACACTAACCACACTTGACCTGTCGGAGAATCGAATTCCTGATCTTGGGGCACAACATATTGCCAATGCCCTCGTCAACAATAATGTAAAACTTGATTTCTTTTTTTTTGCCCATATCGCTTTTTACTTTGTTGAATTATTATGTAGACACTCACTACACTCAACCTTCGATTGAATAAAATCAGAGACGAAGGTATACAACATCTTTCTAATGCTCTCGCAAGCAACACGGTAAAAAATCAATGTCTACCAAGTGTATGCTTTATTTTCTTTTATTTTTCTATAGACACCGAGGACACTCGATGTTTGTGGCAATGGAATTGCTAAAGAATAAAACGGTGCAACCTAAAGTCTTCGAAAATACCTTGTTTTAAAAACACTCGATTGATGATATTTTATTTGCTGAGAGATGTTTTCAAATAATAAAACAATCCTTTTTTTGTAGTGCTTGTTGTACAGAGAGATATTGTTATGATGTGATAAGATTTTGTCTCGTAATATGTTTAATTTCAGAAATTATATGTAAAACATAAGTCTATGTTGGATTGTTTTCAATGTTGAGCGACTATTTTTGATATTGTCGTACTCAGGATTTGTATGATTGATACATAATGAATAATGATTTCTTTTTTCAATTTGCGAAACAATCAATTGTATTGGATTCATAGCGTGTTAGTAACACACTTTAATATCTGGGAAGCATACATTTTATGACGACATTTTTGTAGGAAGTACAAATCCAAAAGAGAATAAACAAAGATAATAATTTCAATGAGAACTTAAATGATATATAGTTCCAATCCAAATTGATTGTACTGAGTGTCCCAAAAGTTCGACGTGAAAGTAAACTCGAATAACTTCACTATTTATGTAACTTAATTAGCTAATTTTTTTTCTAATGATAGGTAGTATTGTGAAGTTCTTTTTGCCACAAATCAACCTTATATATGTTGTTCAAAGTTATTAGATTCGGTTGGAATATAACCAGCAGTCGTTTTTATTTGACTGATGAAGAAAATCATTATTCAGTATTCCTCTTTTTCCTGTTCCAGTATTTTTCAGTTAGATCGAACAGATTTTGGGCTACCATTCCCGTGTGTCGCTATTAAAAGAAGACTATTGAGGTTAATTCTGATGATCACGAAGCTTTTGAAATCTTCTTATATTTTTGAATGATGACTTGTAATTCGAAGACGTGAACCGATATTACGAGTTTCATGACCATCAGATTCGACATCATTAGTCTTCTCTTAATAGTGACATACAATCATAAATATGTAGAAATGTTAGCCCAGAATCTGTTCAACCTAACTGAAAAATACCGGAGTAGGAAAAAAAAGGAATACTGAATAATGATTTTCTCTATCAATCAAACGTGTTCTCAAAACAAATATTCTTTTCGTTGGTCAAAAAAAGAAAACATTTATAAGTAAAGAATATACTCAAGCCTAACAAAAAAATATTGTCAAATGAAATCCTTCGGTCACTTTGTGTTCAGAATATGATCTGTTCAATTTTGATAAAAGATGCTCGATTTTAGTTGAAAAAATTCTATAGTTATTTTTCAAATAATTAACATTAACTCTTACTATAGTAAAAATATTACATTTAGTTCATAGATAAAAAGAAGATAAAGATAATGATTTTTCTTTTATAATGTTTTAATACAAATCAGAATAAAATCGTATTTTATATGTTAAATATATACTTAAGGGTGTGGGTTGTGGGTGTCATTTGCTCTTCATACACTCGCACCCACATCCACCCTCATTTTCTTAACCTTTCTTTTTCAGTTTAGATCATTCTAACAGATAGTGTCGTATGCATCAATGAATTTATTTCATGACAAAGAAAAAAAAAAAAACTTTTGTCTTTTTTTATAAATTTTGTTGTAGTAAATATTGATTATGGATGATAATGAAACAATAAATAATACTGATTCATACGATTATGAAGATGAAGAAATAATTATACCATCACCTCAAGTACAATTTTGGACATATCTTATATTTCAAATTCCATCACTTGCTTGTACTCTATATCTTCTTTATTATTTATTATTTTAGTCGAAAATTACGTACACAATTAAATAATCATGTTGTAATTGTTCTACTCGCTCTATGTTTTATTGTTTTAGTTATTGATCATTCATTATATCTTGATGCATGAAGAATAGTTCATGTAAACTCATTTTCAT
>CAJNOL010000798.1:62974-87105 GCA_905250125.1 Rotaria sordida
TCATTTTCATCACTTTTATGGATTTTACGGTACAGTATCTGTATTTCTTCTTGCCTGGGCTTCATTTGAAAGACATATACTCGTATTTTATCGATGTTAACTTCTTAATACTCAACGAAAAATTTTTTACATACATTATTTTCCTTTAATAATTATTTCAATTTATCTAATTAGTTTTTATATTGGAATAATTTTTTTTCCATCGTGTATGAATATGTTTTATTCGAATTATTTAGTATGTGATTCATATCCATGTTATTAAGATATACCATGGATAAATACATGGAATTATTTATTAAATGAAATTTTATCTACTAATTTAGAAGTATTTTTTACTTTTTCATTAGTATTTCGAGTTATTTGTAGAAGATATTATTCATTGAGACACTTTAATTGGAGAGAAAATATCGAAAAATGATTATACAATTACTTGCAATATCGACTCTTTCATTATCTATTAACCTTCCTCAATCATTAATTTTACTTATACAACAAATTCATCCAACCTTGAGTAATTTTGGTATTGAAGCTGAACCATATTTTTTCTATCTTACTGACTATATTATTTTATTTTTACCATTTGTTTGTCTTGGACATTTGCCAGAATTATGGCCAAAAGTATTCTTTTTATGTCAAAGACGTCAACGTAGAGTCCGTCCTATCAGGACAATAGCTGCTGGTGGTGGAGCATAAGCTTTGATAAGAAGAAATGATAAGTAGCCTATTATTTATATGAATAGAAAAAAAAAACAAAGAGAAGACTTTGATTAATTGAAGTAAACTGGAATTGTTTTCGTTTTTTTTTATAGCTGTAAAATTTAATTCATCATAACAATAAATATTCATCAATCGTCAATGTAATTATTAGCAAATGTTAAAATTTGTATCAATAAACTTTGCATTATTGAAAATATTTTATTAAAAACCGTTTCTTTCTCATAATAGACATAGTACACAAAAAAAGCGATAGATTTTGCTTCGAAACTTATGTTTTATTTCAAATTGATATTCTTTCTATTGTACATGTTAATCTCATAATGACACTGATGAAAGTTTATTCAAATAAATTTCTTTTTTTTCTAAAAAAAATGCTCTAGATCTATTTTTTTTTCAAGAATAAATTTATTATATACTGATGTTCGAATAAATTCATTGGAAAGAGTAGTAGAAATTAATGAATATATGATTGAGTAAATAACTGCTACGAAATACATTAGAATTTTTTTTGTCAGAATTCGCAATTTATTTATTTCAAGCTTACGATGAGTACTCTCACCAAAGATGTTAGTGAGTGAATTATTTTTGACCCAACCCGCAAACTCGACCCGGGCTGCCCGCGGGTTAAACAAACTTAAATTGCGCTAGTATTTATAAAAAAATTCACAAGTTTAGTAAATCGATACATTCGTTTTATTAAAACAAATATTTTGACCATTAAAATATTATCTTTTGTTTCTGAGTACATCATCCATAAGAATTACAAAATTTGAAGTTCAGCTCAGGGAGATAAAGAGTCCACTGAAAGTAATAGCATATGCTCATGTTCACAATGCAAAAAAATTGACAGCTCCTATTATGATGATGATAATAATGGCTGTTCAAAAAAAATTGAGAATTATATAGACTAGATATCATTCATTCTTGTTTTGTAAAATGGTCGAACTAATAACAAGTCTTTTAATAAGCTTGGTTTTGTACGTGATTTGCGAGCACAATAAACAGGAACAACTTGAGAAAATTGTCTTTCGACAGTAACTGAACTCGTTAGAAAAGTTTGACTGAGATATTGACTACAAGCTATAATAAAAACTGATACACGTACGAAAAGGTAGATTCTTTTGTTGCGTCACACTACTCGCAAAAAACCAAAAAGACAAAACGAGCGGGAAAAATATTAAGAAAAGATGAAGCGAACAGGAAAAATGTAAAGATGCAAAAAAAAAACGATCGAACTTAGTATTTTGTGCAAGCAAGTTTCGAAAGAGAAACGCATACATGTATCTGTGTGCTTCAAAACAATTAGGTGAACAACTAGAATCAAGATATAGTCAATACAAATGATAGAAAGAATTTTGATGTTAAAGTAAGAGTTAGAAACGAAATGAATGCGTGTATAAATCTATGTAGAAAGAAAAATTTAACAGGAAAAGCAATGCTCATAAACAGGTTGAACCCGTGGGTTCACATGAAAATACAATCCGTTAAACCGTGACCCGTCAGAGGTCCAACCCGGCCCGCAAGTTACGGGTCGGGCGGGTTGAAGCAAAACGGGCTAACCCGTCAACATCTCTGACTCTCACTATCGTTAGGAAATAGTAATAATAATAGAGAGAAGTATTACATATATACGACCGGAAAAAAAGCTGCAATCCGTATTTCAGCTAAATCCTTACCATAAAAACGTATTTTAAAAAAAACTAATTACATATTTTGAAACCCCATGAAGTTTTTTATCACCGTGTATAATTAGGTTTTAGTTTGTATTTATGTATTACCAAAATAAATTAAGCGCAATGAAGATAAATTCAATCGACAAGTGCGAAAAATTCATATTTTTCTTTTCACTTTCTACGTCAAATTATATGTACAAAGGAAATAAGTTTTTCCAATAGTAATTATGCATTCCGATAGAACTTCAAATTCTCTATCATCCTGTATGTTTTAGTCTTACCTTACATTTATATACTGAAGAATAATTTGAGTATTTTGTAGAGGTGCTCCTTGACAAACTATAGAAGAAGACTAGATTTTTTAGGTATCTATTTTATTTTTTGTTTCAGAAGTTCAGAATGATTGAGAAGGTTAGTTATTATCAGAAGATATAATTACTTCTTTCAAAATTTATATCTGGAGTAATAATAAAAGTGATAATAAAGTGGAAATAAAAGTATAGTGACAGAAGAAAATCCAGTTTTTTAGGGTTCATGAAGAAAGATGTTTAAATACTACTTCAATTATTTTTCAGTATATAAATATAAGATAAGATTAAAATATACAGGATGTTTGAGAATTCGAAGTTTTCTCAGAATACATAATTACTTTTGGAAATACTTATTTTCTTTGTACCTATAATTGGCCGTAGAAAGTGAAAAAAAAAAGTAACGAAAAATATGGATTTTTCGCGCTTGTCGATTGAGGTTGTCTTCATTGTATTCAAGCTATTTTGGTAATATATAAGTGCAAACTAATTTCATATAAGACAGTCATCAGTAGTTGATATTTTAAATGAGTAGTTTAGCGATGAGAGTGATAATTTGCCTCGAATATGGTTAGATTTTTTAACTGATAATAGAAAGAAAGTAAATCGAGGTATCCTATGGTTGGCTATGCTCATATATGCAACAAGATAAAAGGCAAAAAGAACAAAGACATGTAATTAGATAAAGATATATATATCTTTATCTAATTACATGTCTTTGTTCTTTTTGCCTTTTATCTTGTTGTATATATATATATGTCATACTTCTCTCTATTATTATTACTATTTCCCGATGATGATGAGAATACTTACTGGAAGCTTGAAATAAATAAACTGTGAACTTTGACAAAAAAAAATTCTAATGTATTTTATAGCAGTTATTTACTCAATCATATATACCCCTGGAAAGCAAAAGTTAGCAACTATATTTGACCTCTTTTAGCACTCTAAAAGAACATTTCAAAAAAAGTAATTATACCATTTGATAGCGCATGAAATTCTCTACCAGCCTCTGTATTTGTATTTTAGTTTATGTTTGAACATTATGAAAATAATTTTAGTATAATGAAGGTACCTCCATGTCCACATTCCCAATGACGGACTTTCTAGTTTTTTATATTTTTCATTACTATAGAAACACCTTTTTTTTTAAAGTAATTATATATTCTGATAGAGCTTGAAATTCTCTATCATCCCACATATTTATGAGTCACTTTGCATTTATCTGTTAAGAAATAATTTTAATATAATGAAAACATCTTCAATTGACAAGTATTGAAAAATCCGCATATTTTAGCTTTTTTTAAATATTTTTACTACATTATTTTTCATACAGAATAAATTTTCACAAAAGCAATTATACATTGTTATAGCTCTTGAAAGTCTCTATCAGCCTATATAAAAATGTGTTGGCTTGAATATAAGTAGCAGAAGAAACCAGTGTGTTTTCGAAATTGTCATTTGAAATTTCTTTAAGTGTATTCAGATTGTTTCTTAATATACAAATGCAAAGTAACACAGAAGTATATGGGATGATAGAGAATTTCAAGCTCTATCAGAATGTATAATTACGATTTTAAAAAGTTAATTTTATAGTAATAAAAAAGTTAAAAAACTATTGCCTATGTCAGTGACAACATCTAATCTTTGAGAATGTGGACATGGAGGCACCTTCACCATATTCAAATTATTTTCATAATGTTCAAACATAAACTAAAATACAAATACAGAGGCTGGTAGAGAATTTCATGCGCTATCAAATGGTATAATTACTTTTTTTGAAATGTTCTTTTAGAGTGCCAAAAGATATCAAATATAGTGGCTAAATTTCGCTTTCCAGGAGTATACTCATGAAGGTCAAATAGTTTTTAATTCATATGATCATTTTGCAGAAATATTCTCGTCTCATTTTTAATCAATGTATTTCCTATAAGACAATATTCACTTTTCACAACCAAAGAATGTCAACAAACGAAACTACTACCATCAATACTCTTTCACCATCCTATTCATTCAGATTTATTGTCCTAGTAATACTGCAAGTTCCTTCTATTCTAATCTCATTGCTTATCTTCACTTATTTTATTCTCAACCGAATGGCTCGCGCAAAAGATCATAATCATGCCGTATTAGTACTACTATCGATTAATTTTCTACAAGTTATCATTGATCTACCTATGCCAATGAGTTTCTATTATTTGAATGGAATTGTTCGACCAGCTACTTCTGCTTATTGTGTTTGGTGGGTATGGTGTGAATATTCAATTAACAATATCCATGCTTTTCTCATGGCATGGATATCGATCGAACGTCATCTACTCATCTTTCATTCTCATCTGATTCGAACAGTAGGCTCTTGGAAGAGATGGTCACTTCATACTGTCCCATTGATTGCTTGTTTGGTATGGGGACCATTGTTCTTCATCATCATGGTTATTATCACTCCCATGTGTGTCAATTCATGGATTTTCAATAGTTTTATGTGCAGTGTACCATGTTACTTGACGACATATTGGGGTGTATTTGATCTTCTTTTCAATGTAATCTTTCCAGTTTGTACCATTGTTATCGCCAATCTAGCTCTTATTGCACGTGTTATTTATCAAAAATCAATTGTCGTTCGTCGTACTCGTATCGATTGGCGTCGTCAACGAAAAATGACTCTACAATTGGGTATTATTTCTACACTCTATCTTGTGATTTGGCTTCCAGTAGGTATTGGATTACTCGGTCAAATCTACATAAGTTCAACTTTTTTTCTTGATCAAATTGATATCTTCAGTTTTCTAACTTATCTTGTACCTCTTTTGTTACCATTCGTTTGTTTGATATCAATGCCTGGACTTATGAAAAAATTGAAAGCAATATTGCTTCGACGACAAATTATGGCTGTTGCACCTGTTAGATTTAAACTCAACCAATATTAAAACACAAATAATATACTGAATATTTCAACCAGACGAGAAATATAACAAACAGTACCTTGCATACTGTCGTTCATCACAACATAAGATATCAATAAACTTCGAATTTTATTCTTCTAATATTTGCTTGTAATCTCTTGGATGAAATGTAAAAAAGAGAAGAATATGTTCACAATTGTATAATACTACTTTAGGTTATTTCAGACTATATGAGCATACGATAGTACTCCTACTTGAGGGTGTGGGTATGAGTGTAGGTGTGGATGTAGGTGTTGGTGTTTTTCTCCATCGACACCCACACCATTTTCTCTTAATGAAACAAGGAATAAAATGAAGAATTTAATATCGATTGTGACCGTCTACAAATTCATAATTTATCTGACCTTTTCTGCATCCATTCTAGCAACGATTATTTTGTTACAAAATCATCAGTTTCTTTTACATAAATTTAGTTCACGATTTTTTGACTAATACCCAATGAAGAAGCAGCTTATTTAAATCAGCTGAAAGTCAAAATTAAATCACATAAATCATTTAAAATTAGCAATTCTAATTCAAAAACGGCTTTTCACAACTTCACAATGTCATGTTGTTTAAAAGTTGTAAGTGAAAAAGATAAATTTTCCACCATCCTTAGTCCTCCAATATATGGAGTTAGTTTGATTTTCGGTCGAAGTTCTCTTGTATATATTTTGTTTTGGATCTAAGCTTTTGTTCAATGGTGAATTTGAACTTCAATCAAATTTTTTATAAACTCATTGTGTCTAATACAAATGATTCGGATGCGTTGTATACAATGATATTTTACATGTGATTGGAATTATTTATGCTAAAAAACTGACATAGCTTCAATATTACTAATTAGTCTCATTAACATGAGACTAATTAGAGCAGCATATATGTCACTCAGTTTTTATTTAGAAGTGTTTC
Organism: Rotaria sordida; assembly: GCA_905250125.1. Taxonomy (NCBI): domain Eukaryota; kingdom Metazoa; phylum Rotifera; class Eurotatoria; order Philodinida; family Philodinidae; genus Rotaria; species Rotaria sordida. The sequence continues at coordinate 69,527 of CAJNOL010000798.1, forward strand.
TTGAGAATAAATATAGGTAAAAATGATCAATATTTGTAATTGTAAAGTTTATCATTTATACATAGTTGGATGACAACAGTTAGAGCACATTAAAAAAGAATGATACAAAAGAGAAAAATTACTGTCTTCTCTCACTCTCGTTTATTAATCATTCTAGTGATGAAGTTTAAGAATCTATGTATAGTGGTCATATGAAATTGCGCAATTAAACAACGTCATCAATAACGATTCAAATTTGAAAAACACATTATATGACTCATTTGATGACGACACTCAAATCGATATTAAAAGAAAAACATCGATATGACGTCAAAACATACACGTAGGAGTCCTGTATTTATATAATCATTCACAGGAAAGAAAAATCCCAATCGTAATACGAGAAATGTCTGTGTTAAGAGCATTAGTTGTTTCTTTCAACCATACTCTAATTAAAGTAAGTTATAATTTTATACATGATTATATTGTTTTATAATAATATTATAGAAAATCGACGAAAACTATGAACAATCAATAATAATACCGGTTAATTATAATAGTAATCAATCATTTTCTCCTTCATTGTTCGATGATAATCAACTATTACCAGGACAATCTCGAATTGACTACAAAATTCATCAAGGTTTTACATTGAATGAAGAAATACTCATTAAAAATGCATTAGAAATCATTGCTAATCGATTATTCAAACCAGAAATCTTACAAAACATGTATAATATTTGTGGTACATCAGGTGAATTACTCGGAGCAAGAGTATGGTCTCGTTCACAACTAGGAAATGACAAAAACTATCATGGTATGTATGATTTATTACGTTTTCAATTGATGTGTCTCAAAATAAAAAGTGAAAATGATCAATGTCCCACTATTCATATATATCCAATGTATGAAAAAAATGAAACACAAGCTGAAGGAACTGTTGGATGTATTTCATGTATTTCACATGGATCAACATTTTCAATTGAAGGAAATTTTCAAGTTAAATTAAATCGATATAATCTTGATGCATTGAATAAAAACGTTGAGAATTTAGTATATTGGGCGGGAACTATTGTACATGAAATGCTTCATAATTTAGGTCATAAACATAAAAATAATGATTATAGTAATCAATGGCAAATTAATATATTTGAAAATTGTTTTATTTATAATGGAAATTATTCAATTTGACAATCAATGGATTTTATTTTAAAAGTAATAAAAGAAATAACCGAGATTTTTAATCATTTCAAATATTTTCGTTTTATTATAAAAAAATCAGTTGAAATTAATTGCAATTTTGTTTTTTTACATTCATCTACATTTTTTCAAGTAAATAAGGGACAAAGATCTATATAACCTCCAGTCATATCATGAACATACACTGAAAAAATCTTTAAATTTTTGAAATTTTTTATTATATCTATGACAATATATGAACAGTATTCGAAACTCTACTAGCTGCCATTCAAACAATATTTATATGTTGAATATTTGACAAAATAAGTGTAGAGAACATAGATAGTCAATAGGGTAATGAGATGAATACACCAAAAATATCTCAAAATACCTCACCTCATCATCGTACATAGGTATAATATGGAGTATATTGTTTCATTTACCTACATGTATTGTTTGCTTGCGATCTTAATATCATCGAGTGCATCGCTATTATAACACCAATCCTATAAGTAAAGTTCTATATATTTTTCAAAAGATCTTAAATACTTCTTTGAATTTTGTTGAGTACTCATTGGGCTTGTGAACTGGCTTCATTTACTATTATATAGACGGATATAGAATGTCAGTCTCTTTGTAATGATGAAACTTGCAGGTCGATAGTTGTTTCCGTTAGAGAGTTATTCAAAAAGCAACGATCGTCCTTTTAATAGAAGCCATTAAAACAGTCCTGCTGGCCATGAGTGGAGATTTGTCAATTTACAACATTTATACAATTTTGAAACGAAATCTGATACTTGTAGCTGTCTCTATCATCACACTTCTTTTCATATTTTATGTCACTGTGTATTGAAAGGCGTTCCCAATGGATGTCCACTTGTAAATTTAGAATTGATGACCTAGGGTGTGGGTGGGTGTGAGTTTCATTCTTCTCTTTTCATACCCAGGCACACACCCACACCTACACCCTAGGGATTTTTTTTCTGTAGATTCATTAAGCAATCTAAAGTTCCCATTTCTGCTAAAATAAGACCATCGAAAACAAGACAGCTTTATTGGCTTCTTTCGAAGGGAAAACAACTAAGACTTCGGTTGCGAAGTCCCACGAAATCTTGAAGTCTGCTGTTTTCCCCTCGGTTTCTTTGTGAATTTTTTATGAATTAACTGTATTTCAAAGGTTTTAAATTTCATGAGACTTCATGGAACTTTAAAAGACTTCAGAAGACTTCTAAAGAATCCACGAGACTTCGAAAGACTTCACCAGACTTCATGATCAAAGGTTCTGCTATTTCTTCCCAGAGTCACAGTAGTCAATGTTAATATCTAGTGTATTTGTAAATGTTAAATTTGTGTATCATTAGGTGTTGAGGAAAAATTAGTTTTGGATAATCGACATGTTTAGATCAGATTTACTATTTAGGATTTTTTTAATCCAATTTTTAACTGTAAAAACAGAAAAATAGGTAAAGCATAAAAAGTACATTCCTTTGACTCGTATCAGGTTTCACCTAACAGCCTAAACAAGTTACAATCGAATAAAAAATAACCACTTTCATTTTATTCTTTCTAATACATAAAAGATCATGGCTTCAAAATTGCGGATTTGTAGACCGCTGTGTATAATAAAGAAATCATTACCATATAAATAATTCATACTTTAATAAGAGACCTATTTTTAACTGAAGTGACACTGAAATTTCCTATCTCCACGAGTTCCAAATAGAGTAAACGATCTTTCTACATTAGCAGACCAGTGAATTCTGGAGGACACATCTGCTATGATCTATGTTGATAACACGAGATCATGCTATTACTATTATATATTTTCATCGTGTTGAGATAAGAAAAATAAATGTATGTTTTGGTCTTACTACTGATGAGTGCTTATATTTTAGTAAATAACACGAACGCGTTGGCGAAATAAAACTCTGAATTTTTTTTAATTGTTATTGATACAAAGTGCTTATTCGAACAAGAAATTAATCTATATTCGACCAAATCGATCTTTGAAAGGCCATAGTTGAGGCTAGCAGATTGATTTATATTTCAGATACACAAGTCAGTCTGTTTTTCGATCGATTTACAATTTATTGTTGAAACTCAGTCTTTGAATGGACATAGTGACGACTAAATCCATATCTTCATGTTTTAATGATAGATCTGGAAATTCTTAAGGATGACGGGGTCTCGATGATTCATGTCTTTTTCAAAAATGACCTTCTGGGACAAAAAAAAACAAAAACTCTGCTATAAAGTTATCTAGTGCAAATTGTACTCAGAAATCACCACTGTTTCACGGCCATTGACCCATTTTCTACAAGATAGTTATGCAGTGGTTTTTGAAGAATAAAAGTTGCTCGTTATTTAATCTATTCGCATCACGAACACAGCTAGTGACTTTACAGATGTTTTTTCACAATACTGAGTGTATCCACCAGCCAAGTGTTTGGACTTCGAGCAACAACAAACATAAGATAATACTCATCGTGCCTATCTTTTCTTTTCTTCAAGCAATAAAAGAAGAAGAGAAAGAGTAGTTACTTTCATTTTCTATCTTTCATTAAGCAAGTATAAAAGGTAAGTCTATTCTAATAAAACATATAAAAGTGGGACTATGGCTGTCTGCTCTTGGGAAATTAACCCTTCTCCACATGAGAAATCGAAAAACCACGATCTTTCATTCTTAAGAGTGTATGCGTCAGAGTACCGACCAAGCCATTCAATACTAATCTTTTATTTTCGATTTAAATATCTGAAAAAAAGACCATTATCTGAAATCACTAAATCAAAAGTTTCAGCTCTTTTCGACTTGGTTATGAAACACGTGACCAGTTACATTGTGTCGTGCTCGAGTTGATCCTTAAAAAGATTGCGTTCTTTTTGTTTTTCACAGTTGTATCATGTTTTTCGATTGTCTCTACAACAACTTAATCGTTTAAGTTATGTAAGATCTCAAAAGATAGAGTCAAGTTCATTCTACAAAATATGACTATTTCTTGTGTCCTCAATCATCCTCTCAGATTGACAAGAGCCATGATAATGATGTGTTATGATGACATTTGACGTAGTCATCAATTAGTATCGTCGACTTTGCCTATCACCACCCTTCTATCCCAAAGATTCATGTATATTCTTAAAGCTCGTCAAAAACTGCATCGTTTGATATATTTTTAAGAGGGAAAAAACTTGCAAGAGGAGCTACTATGGGCCAAACTTCCTCAACTATCCGAATTCACAAGACTTTTTCTGCTCTTTTCGACTCGTATTCATCTTATAGTTCTGCTCAAACTAAAATACGGCAATTTCTTCATGCTCACCATGAAAATTCATCAAGGGGGAAAACTGTATTCGGACATCCGCAGCTATTCCCAATCATTCCGAGCCGAGCGGATATGTCCAGTGTCTGTCTGCTACCAGGTCAAAGGTCAAGCACAAGGCGGAAAACTACTCAGACATTTCAGTTCATTCGCATCCATTCGAATGGCTCCGAATGAGAGTTTTCTTCCCTTGAGCTTCAAGCTGCATGCTCCATGATGGCACTTCTGTGTTATACAATCCACTTCTCATGTCGATTCTTAATGCCTATGAGAGAACTGTTTTGCGAATCTGAGTCTGTAGTTCCGTAGAGCCGACCAAGGACTATAAGATTGGCTATGTGAATTCAATTTTGAATAAGTACAAATATCAAAAGCGGTTCTTGTTCTGGGAAGCATCATCAATTCATGAATACCAAAAGTATTATCTAATATGCATATCTGTTCTGAATCTCATCTGATACCTGTCAAAATTTTATCACAACCACAGTTTTACATGCTCTTTCTACAAGAAGCTTCAAAATTTCAAAATACTATAATGAGCTCGGTCGGGTTTTCTAGAGATTATATGAGAAATGTAAGGTTTTGGAGAAACACATTTTCGATACTGCACATCAGAGATAATGGCTCATGCGAAATTGTATATATGCTACAATTTTCAGCTTTTAGTGACGCCTCCTTAACGTGATAGAGAGGTGTCAAATAACCATCACTAATCGACCTAGCAGTCATTCTACGTAAACCTGAAAGAGATGTCCAATCGATATCTCAGATTTTGCTCATTTTGATGGACGTTGTTAGGACCGAATTTAGATAATTTTTGAAGCAAACCGATTGAAAAAAATATTGAACCTTTGATTTTATATGAAACTTTTACTGAAAGCCTAATTTTATGTTACCATCATTAGAGACTCTTTTGGAAACATGAGAACATTCAAAGATTCTCTCACTATTCTCGTACAAAAACAAATGCAGAATTTTTGAACCCATATTGAGCAAGAGCACAAAATTCTGGTCTTAATCCATAGCTTTACACTCAGCTAGAATACTTTCAAGGAGAGTAAAAATAAAGAAAATATTTTTCAGAAACTTTGGCCCAATTGTTCATTTTTTTAGAGAATAAAAAATTGTAAATGCTACTAAAGTCTACTGACGAACATGGATGTAGAAATTATTGTACGCGTACATTTCTTCCTTTCTTCTTTTATTACAGTTTTTCTTTATCCTTGTAATAACTCAAGACTTGAACAAGTTTTGATAAGCCAATCAAACTTCCAAAATGATGAGAGTCCATTCTCTCAGATATTTTTGAGATAGACAAAAAACATGTCACATCAATGAAGCATTCTGGAAGAATAGTATTAATGAAAATGTTCTTTATTACACTTGTCTCTAGAGATAATACATTTTTCTCTTAAGAGAACAGTCGCACATTGAGTTAATTCTCGGATGGTTTTTGTGAGTCAGGCTGGATCCACATAATACCATTTTTCGTTTCCTCTTATGTTAATACGTATCTTTTTACAAGGGATTTCTTTTCTAATCCTTAGAGCTGCTTGGAAAAGGATACGTATTAACGTAGCAGGAAATGAAAAATGGTATTATGTAGGTCCACCCAGACCCACAAAAACCATTTGAGGGTTAAAAGATGATTTAAAAGAGAGATGGTTGAAATATTAGTTTTCTCATTAGAGATACCACAAATTATTTTGATTTTAACATCATGTATTGTTTATGTCTACTGGTATCTGTACTCAAATTTTAGCATATAGTAGTAAAAAGAGCTTGAAGATGTTATATGAAACATTTCATTTTGGTACAAACTGAAGAAAAGATAGCAAATGGTTTTACTAAAATATCTTTAAACTCTTTGCGTTTATATATCTGGAACTTAAGTATAAATTGTAGTTAGCTAAGAGTCAGAGTCAATTACAGGTTGATTATTACATGATCATCGTGGAAGGGAAGTCCCATGACAAATATGTAGATTGTACTAGTCGTTGGATACAATTAATGAGAAAAAAAGCATCTCGTATCTTCAGAACGGCTTTCAGAGTCGGATTAGAAAATTTCATTGAGAGCAGTAAGAGTACGGTGCGAGTCCAAGTTTGGGTACAAAACATCTTGGACTTGATGGGCTCTAGTTATGATGTTCTTTGTAGCAGTTTTAGAAATAGAAAAGAAAATGGTCGGATTATGGTAAAGTAAAGGTTCTGATTCGATTGGTTGATTTTTTCTATATGAAGTGAGCCATATTTCTTTAGCTGGCATGTTTGACTGTCTTCCTACGACCACCAAGATTTATCAAAAAGAAAACAGATGTTCATTCTTAGTTTTGTAATACCATTGATATCGAAATCAGTAAAGAACGCATGTGTTGTTTGCGATCATTTATTCTCCAGTCTTCAAATGTATTAGAGACCAATTATATAATGATGACTAGGACCCATCGGATGCACTTTTATAAAGTAAAAGTACGATAGTAGAATCTTTTCTATTATCCAAAAATCCCTCGAACAATTTATTCGTTTCTCATAGAGACTGTATTTTTAAGAAGTGTAGTTGTTAATATTTGTCTTCGTTTTATTTAGAAAAGTGGTAATAAAATAATGTACAAAGCTCTTACTATCCTTATTCTTGTTATGGTTGGGGTTGCATGTGCCTCACATTCATATAATACTCGTCCAAAAAAATTTCAACGTCTTAGTTCAAGTTTAAATCATAAAAAAGTCGGCATTGATCTTTGTCCGACGTGTATCAATGAAGTCGTCGAATTAATTAATATCGTCCTCAATATAATACTCGATGAAGGAATAGTAGCATCTTGTGGTGACTTGTGTGGATTCGTTGCCAATAGAACTGGCTCAAAAATTCTTGGTGATATTTGTGATTTAGCATGTGATGCTTTTGGTATTGATGAATTTGTCAAATTAATTATCAAAGCTGATATTGATCCTGTTTATTATTGTCAACTTGTTGATATGTGTCCAAGTAAGAAAAATCTATTTTAAGAATTATTTTTCATAGATTTGAAGAATTGTCGGTATAGTTAATGATCATGGTGATGCTAAATTTACAAATTTTGGTGTTCTACCACAGACTGCTCCTCAAGGAACCACATTTGTACTTGATCTTTCTTTTATGACCGTAAACGGAACCGGCACTGGAACATTTACCTTCAATATTATTAATCCTAAAAATGAATCATCCGGAAATTTATATTGGTTTGAAGCGAAAAAACCTGGCACATATATTGAAAAACTTGGTATTAAAACTTATGCTCTTTCGGATTGTGATCCTTCGAAAGGTAAAAATGCTTATTTTTTTGTTACAATCAATTGTCTCATTTCATGTGTCATTTTAACAGGACTTTGTGACGCTTGGCCAGTAGGCACTTACAGAGTTACTGCGCAAATTTGTAATGGAGACTGTGGTTCACTTCATCCTCATACATCTATTTACGATTCAAAAGCGACATCTTTTGTTATTACAAAAAAACAATGAATTTATCATAATATTTTTCTGCTATAATATCTTATAGTTCTTCTATTAAATAAAATTTTCATTTATTCATAAATAATATTTTGTTTGATGCATATATATTATGTCTTATATTTGCGAATTGCCAGATTTTTCTTTGTTGCAAATAATGAAAGAGAAGTTTTCAAAAGCTACATTGTGTCAAGAGTAATTCTAAATTCAAGACTTAATCTATCATATTTGTTGTTCAAGGAAAACAACATATATTGATTGAAAATCATGCCAAAATTGATGGCTATAGATTTATATGGATTAACTACTATCCATTTCAAAATAAAAGGTGAGTCATTGTGAGTCAAATAACTCGGGAACGGAAGTAATTATGGAGCTGCGGTTTTCATCATTAAAAAGCGACTTTTGAGGCACGTAAATCTATGGGAAACTTTTATTGGTCAATAATGAACTAATAGGATGGAAGTCTGGTGAACATTTTAAAGATAGTTTTTGGAACGCTTTTTTCGTTGAATTTTGAGCTTCAATTAAATCATTCGATAGAAAAAATTGTTCTCTTTCGATCTACATAAGACCGAGCTCGATAGTTTGCTCCATTCGGTAGCTATAACCATTTTTCGGAGACTCCCGAAATCGGTCAGGTGATGCGGAATTACCCTTAAAAGCATTACATTATAAGTAATCGACCACACTGAATTCAGTGGTGATGTTTGTTTTTCATTTCAAAGTAACCTGAGATCATTATACAAAAGTTTTCTTAAATCTAGTCTTTGCAGGTGTGGATGGGTGTGAGTGTGGTGTGGTGTGTGGATGGCTGAGTTCGGATGTGCATGTAGGTATGATTATTGTTCTTCATTGTATCTATACCTACAGCCATATTCATACCCACATCCACACCCACACACCCGCACCCACCCACACCCACACCCTTTATCGAAAGTTGCCGTTTGTTTTTGTGATCATTTTACGAAAATCGATTTTAATCAAATTTTTATTGTCTTGTTTTTTTTTTTACATAGGAAGTTTCAATCGATCGACTTTGATTTTCGAAGGATGCTATTTTCACTTTATATTTTCAGATGAGTCATGCGATCTTCGTACGGTTCGTAAAATGAATCATCACTGTCGCAAACAACGGAAGTGCGATAAAAACTAGATTGCATGGGCTGTCACCGCTTCAGTTATATTTTTTTTTCTGTTCTAAACTATTGCATGTAGTGGTGCAAGAATTTTTTTTCTACGCCTCAAGCAAGAGCATAATAGTCAGTTTGCAGTTGGGTAATATTGAAATAGTGTAGACAGGTAAATAAGCACAACTTCCTTTTTTTGTTGTTGTATTGCTGCTTTTTCGTCTGCGGACTGACTCAATCATCGTTCTTCAGTAAAGATGCATGTTTCGTATTGTATTGCCGTTTTCGTAAGGGTAGTAGAATCACTTTTCTCCATATTATGCTCATTTTGACTATGAATTTTAACGATCAGTTATCGTTTATAAAAGTTTTTTTGATAACAATTTCAGTCAAAAATACTAAACTATGTTACATGTATAAAATGAATCCTAATATACTCGTAATCTCTACTTCAGTAGAATTTTGAAATATTACTTACGACATACCAAAAGTAATGTCGTCATTATCTTATTTTCATATAGAAAGCTTGAAGAAATTTTCTTTTTTTTGATGTAGTGATAGAGAAAATGACTCTCTATTTTTCTCTCCTATTTGATTACTCTTGAACTAACATAATAATAACAATATTTTGATAAGAGCTGTTTTTCTGTAAAATGTGACGGTTGTAAAATAATGCTATTTGAAAAAACGGCCGAGTAAGTATTTTTTTGAATAACTTTTCATAGGAACGAGATAGAGAACTGCGATTTTCACCATTCGAAATAAGAGATGAAGATGCATCGCATTGTGTGCTTTAGATTGTTTCCATCTGATCCTTTTTAAGGTTTTCAATCGACCTCTTGGAAAATAAATCTACTTCTCGAGGTGTGTACCGAATTTTAAATTGTAAATTGTGCATTTAAACCGTCAATAGAACATCTACAAAACTGCATAAGGTGACATGTTTGCTTCTGCTGTTTGCTTTTTAGCAAAAAACTTTTTTTTTTTGGAAACTTAGGAAATTGACTAAACAAACTTCAGACAACATATTTGGAAAACCCATAATATACAACTCGATGCATCTTCATCTCTTCTTTCGAACAGTGAACATCTCAGTTCTCTATCTAGCTTCTATGAAAATTTATTCAAAAAAAATACTTACTCGGCCTTTTTCAAATAGCAAAATTTAAAACCGTCATATTTTACAGAAAAACAGCTCTTATCAAAATTTTACTATTATGATGTTAGTTCATGAGTGATCAAATAAGACAGAAAAATAGAGAGTCGTTTTCTCTATCACTGCATTAAAAAAGACATTTTCTTCAAGCTTTCTATATGGAAATACGAAAATGACGACATTACTTTGGTATGCCGTAAGTAGTAGGTACATGAGACACAAGATTTAAAATTACGACTTTTCACAGTTTTGTATACAATGAAATCGTTTTCGTGAACCGAGGCCTCTATATACCGTTAAACGTCATGATTAATCAATCAATACAAATCAAAATCAGAACCTAGGTTTTTTGACAACACACTTTGCCAAAATCTGACACTTTGGTTTTGAAAAACGCGGAGTCTTATTTCGATAAAAATGCATAGTTTTAACACGAAGCTTTCTGATTAAAACAACGACTTGATTTTTCGACTTAATAAGTAACTGTAGTTGTTTCGATAATGCATTTATGTCATGCAAATAAAATCTGATGGTCTCATTAGATCGAATCATTATGTTAAGATTGATATAAGTAACTATTTAAAGCGTCATTTGAACCGAAAGAAATCCGAATTTAAAAGCTTCATATGATTTTTTGCTTCTTCAAGTGCCTGAGATTAGATATATAAAACTAATAAAAATTAAGAATTAGTTTAAGGGAGTTTTACATGTAGGTTCTCAAGTTGTGACAACTCCTGTAACTGGTCTGTTTCCCAATAATGCGAGTAGACACATTTTTGGCTCTATCATATTCTCATTGAACTAATTTATTCCAAATACAGTTTCATTTAATGGAACTATCTTGATGAAGCATCACGTTACGATCCAGTAGAATTATTGAATTTCATTCATGAGGTAAAGAGTTCAAATCATACGAAAAGCAAAAGAAATGTGAATGATAGAAAGTATCATAGATTTTGATCGCGATATCATCATATCGTGCTGATAATGGAGTTGTGAGCATCATTTCAACTAGTTAACAAGTTGAATAAATATCATAAATCTATAGTTAGAATAGTTAATTCACAAAAAATGAATTGATTTATTTTCAAAAATCGTTGATAATCACAGTTTGAAGACGTCACAAAATTCTGACCATTTTTTAGACTGTTTCAAATCGTCTAAAATGACGACATAGATAAACATGATTATGAACAATTTACAGAATGCCTAATAAACGGCTTGGCCCGTATGGTTAACATTAGCTGGTCAGAAATTAGATTTTTCAAATTGTGATCAGTCACAGTTTTAAGTGAATTTTGTTTTGTTTGCATAGACAAAATTCAAATAGTTGTTTGTTTACTTTCTTATTTTAGAAATTTAAGCCTAGTACATAAGTATGAGCATTAAAAATAATAGGATTCATTTTATTAACTCTTCTTCGCTTCACTTATATCTATGCCAAACATTTTTGTTTCTCATTTTCTTTTTAGTAGATCATTGAATTTATTGTGATACCTTAAAACAACGTCTAGTATCCATTATGACCTTACAGTTCAATAATGATAATAGTCGTTCATCGTTTCCAATGTATTTTGGTCGTCAGACGAAATTTGGTGATGCTGCTTCTACACCATTGAAATTGATTAAATTGCATATTGAACAACAAGTGAATGCCACATTTCCGCTCATACATCAAGTAGCAACAACAATGACATTTAAAAATGATCATAATCGAGTATTAGAAGGAGCTTTGGAATTTACACTACCTGAAAAAGCAACAATTTGTGGATTCGGTGAGTTAAGTAGATAACATGAGTATAGTCAAATCACGATATAAAAGAGTAAACGGTATCGATAGTAAATGAAACATAGAGATAGATATGAACTTCAGTTTTATAATTGAACATGTATAAAATTCGGTATTTTCTCTCATAGGTCTTGATGTTGATGGTGTTATTGTTGATGGTGTTGTTGTTGAAAAAGAAAAAGCTCGTATTACATTCGAAAAAGAAGTTCGAAAAGGCGTCGACCCTGGATTAGTCGAAATGGTTCAAGGAAATTTATTTCGTACAAGAGTTTATCCAATACAAGCTGGAGGTACACGAATAGTACGTGTCATTTATCAAGATCAAGGAAAAGTTGAAAATGATCATTTTCTATTCAATATTCCAATCTACTTTACTACTACTCTAGACAGTTTAGATATTTCATTAATTTGTGCACACACATCAAATCATTCTCAACCACAATTTCTTTCAAATGTTAAATTTCAACAGCCTTTTATCAATTCCCATGGAAAATATTGTTCTGAACTTCATCTAGTCAATGTTAAACCATTGGAAGGTGAACAGTCCATTACATACATGTTAAAAAATTTAACACCAGAACAAGCCATTTCCAGTGTAGAAATTGATTCTGATGATCGTAGTCAAGCCTATTTTGCTCTATGCTATATGCCATCATTCCAGCAATACAATACAATGATAGATAATAATGAAAAAGCAATGTCCATTTGCTTACTATGGGATGCAAGTTTAAGTCGAGCCAATGTTGAAAATCGTAATCATGAAATAAATATTCTCAAGAATATATTAAACATTTGGCAATCCAATGGTATCAATGTAAATATAACTGTAATTGTATTTAGAAATATACTCGAAGAACCGAACACATTTCAACTACATGATAAAGATTATTGGTCAAAACTTAGTCAATTTTTAAATGATCTGTCATATGATGGTGCAACAAATCTATTTCAACTAGCTACAATTTCAACGATTATTCCAAATATAACACATTATTTTCTATTTAGTGATTGTCTTTCGACTATTGGTAATGATGATCCGACACAGTTGAATCAATTAACGACAAAACCACTTTGGATATTTAATGCTAATGCGGCACATGAACCAACAAATTTTTCATTGATTAATTATTTAACTAATGTCAGCGGTGGCGGTTATATTTCGCGTGACAAAATCTTAGGTCAAAATAGTGCAAACCATATCGTTCAATGGATTGATAAGCCACAAGCACGATATATAAGTACGGATATAATCGCTAATGCAAATGTTCATGATATTTATCCGAATCATTCAATTGTGTTAGTACCAAATGCAGAAAGATTTATACTCGTTGGAAAAATGTCATCTACAGCTTCAGCTAAAATTGCTATCAATTTTTCTATCTCGAATCAAATACATCGTAAAGAATTGATAATAAATAGTGCAGATTCAACATCTGAAAACTATGGATTATTACGTCGTTTATATGCGAAACAAATGTTAACTGAATTAACTGCATTTCCAGAAAAAAATAAAAAGCGTATTTTAGATATTGGTATGAAATATTCGATTGTGAATGATTTTACATCCATACTTGTCCTAGAAACATTACAACAACATATTGAGCATAATATATGTCCACATCCCTCACGTACAACATTATACAATGATTATATGAAATATCAACAGAATAAAAACCAAGAAGAATCTACGAAAAGTCAAGCAAAAATGACAGCTATCTTAAATTTATGGCGAACACGTTGCACATGGTATGATAAAACGATAACCGACAAAGACCGTAGCAATGCATTCAAAAAAAAAACTTCTAGTCGATATGATACGGAAGAACGTAGTATACAACGACAAATGCAAGCTTATTCAAACTCTGCTAGGAGATCCATACCTTATGGAACAATCCGACATGCAATGGTTGATTCAATAGAAGATGCATCGTTGGAACACATGAGTTTTCGATATAGTCTTGCATCAAGTGTAGAACAAAGGTTGGAATCACGCTCGGCTCAATCTAGAAACTATGAAGAAATGTCTTTGGATAATGAAGATATGGACGAACATACTTCCAATGAGTATTCTTGTGTTAGTCAATCAAGATCATACAATCAAGTCCACGATTACCACAATGATATGTCTACTACGAGTGATCATAATAATACTACTACTAGCACTCATACAATTACTCTTCAAAACTGGGATCCAAAAACACCATACATGGAAAAAATTAAATCAAGTAGTAACTTACAAACAGCTTATCAAATTTATTTAAATGAACGTCAATCATATTCTAAATCACCTTCATTTTATTTTGATATAGCATCCTATTTTTTCTCACAAGCTAGTTCTTTAATACCACAACCATCATTAATTGATAAATTTAATCAATATCATTCAATTTCAATTTTTGACATTCAATTATTTTCAAAAAAAACTGACAGCAACAGTAATAATAGTAGTTCCAATGCAAACCAATATAAAATTTTGGGTTTACGTATTTTAACAAACGTATTAGAACTCGAATTGGAATCACCACAATTATTACGAACTGTTGCTTATAAGCTTGTTGAACTTGGTCTTTTCAATTTAGCTGAGAATGTTTTTCGACATATCGTCAATTTGAGATCTGATGAACCACAATCATATCGAGATCTAGCATTATTATTGCAAGAATTTAATATTCAAAATAAGAACATTACAGAAATATCAGATCTATTTAAAAAAGTTATATTTGGTGAATGGGATAATCGGTTTGCTGAAATTGAAGTTACAACATTGCATGAATTTAATTGGTTTCTATTTGAATTTCATCAACAACAAAAAATATCTAATTCTATTGATAATCATCTAATTCGTCATTTACCTGTTGATTTAAGAATTGTTATGGTCTGGGATACAGATGATACAGATGTTGATTTACATGTTATTGAACCAACCGGTGAAGAATGCTATTATTCTCATAAAAATACAGCTATTGGAGGTATGATAAGTCGTGATTTTACACAAGGTTATGGGCCAGAAGAGTATCTCATTCGAAAAGCGGTCAAAGGTACATATACAGTTCGAGCAAAATATTTTGCTAATCATCAACAAAGTCTAACTGGTGCAACGACAATAATGGTACACATTTATAAATATTATGGTCAATTGAATCAACAAAAAGAAATTGTTACACTACGATTGGATAGTAACAAGGAAATGATCGATGTATGTAAAGTGGAATTTGATGATGATATCAAACAAAAATCACAAAATAAAACAATTCATGGTCAAAATTCGAATACGAATATTCATCCCAATGTCGCTTGCGATGGATGTGATATGTCACCAATAAAAGGTGATCGTTATAAATGTTTATTTTGTCCAGATGTTGACTTTTGTCAATCATGTCATTCGGCTAGTAGAGCAAATAATGATCCGAATCATTTATATAATCATCCATTATTATGTATTAAAGATTCAAATGAATATTCAGAGTCACTTTACTTATATAATCGTAGTAAAATCAATCATACAAATATTCAATGCAATTCATGTTTTACACAACCGATAATAGGCATTCGTTATCAGTGTATTTGTGGAATAAATTTATGTGAAAAATGCGAATTTATCGGTTTGCATGATAAAAGTCATCATCGTACAAAAATAGCTACATCAGTATAATTCAATTCAGCTTCTCACTTGGCTTCTTATGTTCATCAGATTGACTTTTTGACGAACAATTACATTTCACTTCATATGAATTCGTTTTATTGCTTAATTCTATCTGCTTGAATAAATTTAATTTTCGAAAACCTCCGAATAGAACTCAACTTAATAGGACTTGAAACATACTGCGAGTAATCGCTTTTAAATGTCACACTCTCAATCAAAATTGAACTCCATATAGATAGATTCTCCGTTGTAAGATCTCACAATGTAGCTCGAGTGAACTTTTTTTGCGCTATTGCAAGATGGGTGTGGGTGTAAGTTCAGAGAAGACTCACACCTACATATTCACATCGACATTTCACATCCACATCTCACATCGTCAATAATAGTTTTGCTACAAAAGATATAATAATGTTTTAAAGAATTTCTATGATCCTTTGAAATCACACTGTATAGTTCAAGTTTCATTATTATCGTGATACTATTTACAATTGGCTTTTGCCAAGATCAACTTCGAGCTGTAGGAAAATATTAACATGATTTGTTTTCCACAAATGTTACTTGACAGAGAAAGGTGTTTAAAAAATTCATAATAGTGGGGTTTCACATAAAATAATTCTTTCAAACCATTTATAAGCTCACTGAAAATCATTACTGTACAAGAAAGGATTATGGAAGTCTTTGCTTTAGCTTATGACTCACCACTGCTTTTTCGATGTTTTTATGATAAACATGCCCATATGTGATTATCACAGTGACTAGTTTAACAATGTTTTTTATTTCTCTTACATATCCATAATATTTTTATTGATGCAGAAACAGAAGCAAAGTGAGGTGCAGTCTGTTGTGAAAACCAAAGTGAACAAACTATGTGTTAAAACTTCTATATGACCATAAAAAAATGTGCTCTTTTCAAATAATTTTTTCGTATTTCAAGGAAAAAGTGAATCGACACGACATTATTTTAATAGAATTTTATCATAATTTGCTTCAGATGGATGTCACTTTCAAAACTTGAATCACTTTCAAAAGAAATCGTAACTCATATTATTGAGAAATACATGAATGGGCTAGATGTACTAAAATCTTTTGGCTTTTCATTCAATCAATTATTTAATGCGCTCGTTACTCAATCTCAATAGCTTCTTTTTGATTTCATTCAATGTAAAAAGATGATTTTAGTATTTGCATGGGTCCTCTTATCAGCCTATATCGACAACATAGAAGAATGAGTTATCTCCGATCAAGACACACCTGACCTAGTTTGTGTTTTTCTATCTTTGTTTCCATCCATTTAATTATTTAATTGACTTCAAAAACTTTATTTCTACTTTAATGATACAGCTCTCGATAGGAGTATTGCTGGAATGGCTCTTAAGTCATTATCACAAACGACTATTGATATTTGATCAATTAGATCAAAAATGAAAAAGGAAAAATCTTCATTTTGAGATATAATTGTCAATTTTTTTCGCTTGACATCGCTTAAACGTTCTTTCCTTATGAGCAATTTCGATTCTATGCTCTGGAATGATTTGAAGAATGTGTTGTCACATATTGAACAATTGATTACTTCTAGTATCTTTGTTGAACTTCAAGATTTGGAATATTTTTTCAAGTATGGTTCTCGTCTTAAATATCTTGATGTGGGTGTGTGGGTGTGGGTGTGGGTGGGTGCTGGGTGGGGTGTGGGTGGTGTGAGTGTGGGTGTAGGTGTGGGTGGGTGTGGGTGGGTGTGCGTGTGGGTAGGGTGGGAGTGGGTGTGGGGTGTGGGTTGAAATGAAAAGAGGGTGTGGATTTGGGTGTGAGTGGATGTCTTTTGATTTCAACCCACACCCCATCCTCAGCCACATCCACACCCACAACCCACAGCCACACCCCACCCGCGCCCACACTGACA
>CAJNOL010000798.1:87115-103049 GCA_905250125.1 Rotaria sordida
CACCCACACCCGCCACCCACCCACACCCGCCACCCCCCACACCCACACCCTCACACTCAGAGGCATAGGAGCCCTTAGGCCTGGGGAGGCTCAAGCCTCCCCTAAAAAAAATTTGGGAAGGCTCAGACATTTGAAAAAAATTTACAGATCTCATCGTGATCTCGTGTTTGATTAGAGAACGCGGTTTGAAAAATGTGATGTTTGGTTTTTTCTGAAAGTAATATTCATTTTGATGTTAGATCGCAGGCATATATGATTGTATTTTTTTTTGAAACAGTTTAACACATTATGCAGAGGAATAGTCAACGCACTGAAAACGTTTATGGTGCCGTAGTATGTTTGTATTTATCATTAAAAATTTTGTTATCTTGTGTGCCTGACTTTTGAAAGATTTTGAAATGAAAAAGAAACAATGATCTTAGAATTTGAGGAAGGTGCAGTTAGAAAAATATGACTTATTATTGAGTAAAGTTAGAAGCGGCGGAGCCATTAGGCTTGGGGAGATTGAGTCTACCCTAAAAAAAGGAACGGAAGGTTTGGGGAGGCTCAGATATTTGTGGGTGTGGGTGTGCGTGTGATTATATATTAAGAGAAGATATACACACCCACACCCACCCACACCGACACCCACATCCACACCCCACCCTTTTCAGAGCATCCTACTCATAAATAGACCTATCTCTGGGCAAAATCTCAGGTCGAAATATCGTCATTCAATTTTTCGGCATGTACCATGCCATAGGCTAAAATTCCAGTAAAATTTCTATAACTCTGGACAGAAGGCCTAACAGCAATTATCCTTTTGAGCTTTTTCATACTTCACTGGGGTCTACCTTATGCACACAGTTCGAACTCAAAAGCGATCGGACAGTTGAAAACGTTCCCTCGTAAGACTGAATGTCTGAATTCGGCTGTCATTTTTGACATAATTTGATTCGGAGTATGGCATCAAACAAGAACAGGAATGAACGAGAAAAGCAAAGAAAAAAAAAGTAATACTATATAAAAACTAATCGATTTATGATAGAAAATAACGCAACAACAGGATTTCTTTAGCTTTCTTCGGTAAAATGTAGACCCTTATTCCCCATACTCACCTAATCTATGTGGAAATTAGAAAAATTCACTAGTCTCACTGTAGACTTATCAATTAAAATCGAAAATATCTTGCAAAAGCAAACTGAAATTGTATACTTCACAACGATTTTGTTGAATGTTAAATTGACTACAAATCTTGAAATCGTGCAGTTCCAAAGAGAGAAATAGGTTGTTTTAATAATATGGAAACGATAGAACTCACAAGCAAAATATACAACACTTTTAAGATTATTGGCAATGGTTTTGCATTCTTTGATATCATTATAGTACGTTTTTTTAAGATGAGTCTGGCGGAGAATACACAATCACTGGTAAACAATAGAAACTTGTTTATAAGAAAAAAAAGGCTATGGGTGTAGGTCTGGGCGCGTATGTAGAGAAGAACCACATCCATACACCCAAACCTGAATTTTTCCCACATCAAAACTACAAGTATTCCTTAATATAAGAACGTGATTAACTAACATCTAATGACTTCAGACAAATTAATTAAAAAGTTGAACAAGTTGAAAAAATTTCTTCAGTACTAGGACGAAGATCAAGTTATTGCAAGAATGGATCATAATGAAAGCATACCAGGAAAGATTAGATGAATAGTTGTTTTAGATTTGAGTATCACTGCAGTTCTTGGTATGACATAGGATAACATTATTCAAGCTCTACTGATTTTGCAAATTACTAGATGCAAAAGTTTCTCTACAAGAAAAATAGATTCACAGAAAACTATATATTTCTCATATATTTATTTGGTTATAGTTTTACACAAAATGCTATTTTTTTTTGTTACACTTTATTATTCAACTCTACAATAAGAACATGGAGTGGTTACAAACAGAAAAAATTCAAGCGTGATTAACAAAACGTATAATAAATATATCAGTTCAATGTGTTACCAAACATAAGGAAACAAAATATTTGGAACATCACGTTCGTACTTCTTCCAGTATTCGCCGTATCTTTGACTGCAATAATTCTCTAATTCAGGTACACTTCTTTTCGTAAAATCCCACATATGCAAGGTGAAGTTTAAAGCTGCTAACCAATAATTTCCACTTGTTAGAGCCAGTCCAGTGCGCCATAGTGTGTAGCCACCATAATTAATGTGGCGTGCAAGAGAAAATAGACCACCGGTATAGAGTTTGCCTTGATTTGCTGGATTATCTTTGAATTGTTTACGCTGAAATTCCGAAACCAATTCGATAAAAACGCCTATAGTAAACATAGAAATACCAACATACTGCAAACTGCCTAATTCGTTTGATGGATTATAGATTAAAGATGATAAGGAAGGAAGAGAACTGAGCACTGTTTCGCAGATACTTATGAGTATCACACTAGAGTAAGGTATCCTTGCTTCCATAATGTAGGTTATGTTAATAATCTGTTTCACGGCACCGGCTGCTGTCAAAGCAACCAGAACTGTGCCTTTAGGTCCAACTGGAACGGTGACGATACCAGCTTTGGAAAGAATTTGATGGCCGTATCCCTTGAAAAGTAAGAGATATTGCAAATATGGATCAACGGCACGAAGAAATGAGAAGACCAAGCGAGATAGAGGACTAGAGACCTTGTCTGAACGGTCCAATAAAGCGGTTGCTTTTTTTGATTGATTGGACATGATAATCTATGATGAAGAAGAATAGTTTTCAATGTTATTCGAATGCGAAAATACGAACTGATTTTGTATGTTAGTAATGATCTTGTTTGTGGATGGTAGTTACACTGTTGTTATTACACAACTAAGAAAAAATATCAAAAACGACGATTTGCTCGTTCTGTGTGTATCTTTTAAGGATGAAAAGGAGGAGAAAAAAACACTGTCTTACAATCGTACGTTATCACCAATGTGTTAGAAATAAAAATACATAAAAAAGACTATGATTGAGATAGAAAGCACAAAGTAACTCATATATGCACGCAAGCGATAGTTGGCGCCAGAAATAGGAAAGAAAAAAGTGTTACAAGTAACTCGAACAAGAACATATTAAGATTTGCAGCTTTAAAAGAGAAAAGAAGAAATTGTCAAAAACTACAACGAACCTTGTGTTCGATTAGCACTTACTATTCGTTAAAAAATCTGCTATATTCGTATCCCTAACTTCGTACCATTAAAAAGTTAACGATCGGTACATTTATAAAATCCATTGAATGTATTGATCTTTATCTAAGTATTTCTATTTACAGCTGCATCTACCAGGATAACGTCGTGCCAGTTGTGTTTTCTTCAAATTCTTTGAACTTCTATAATTCTATACCTCGTTGTCATCTTTTGAGCTATCAATTCTATTTCTAAATCCTATCATCAACGAACTTTGATTTGATGGCACTCATTAACGATGAAAGTCAGAGTGTGGGTGTTCTTCTCTTCGTCGCACTCACAGCCACACCCACATTTCATCACTCCCTTTAGATCATGTTTCACAAAATGCGATTAATATTTTTCTTGTTAATTTAAAAAAACAATATCATATAATGATGCATGTACTTGATGTCACTGAATAACTATTTATGATTTTTAAATTATTTGCACCTGCATTAGCTAATTGAATTCCTTTTACTTGTTGTCGATTATATTCCAAAGTTTTTTCACGTATATCATCAAGATTATGTTCTTGTTCAATTGAAGAATTAATTTCATCTTCATCTTCATCATCAATTTCAGAATCATCAATTACAAGATTAGATGAATCAACAACTTCTGAATTAAAGATGTAAGTTTTAAAAAAAATTCTTCGATATGATTCATCTGTTTTCATTTTTTCTAATGAAAGTTTTCCATTAAGACGACGAACATAACGATATGAAGTAATTGGTTGAATTACTTTTGTTTTGTTATATATTTCAAATTGTTTATCATTCATTTCTTGTTCATTTTCAGTTTCACTATCAGAATCATCTGAAATCACGTTCATAAATTTTTCTATTCGTTTAACAACTTCATCATTAGTTGAATGACTATCTTGTTTGAATTGTCTAAAATATAACAAATAAAAATTGATGTGATTAATAGATAAATACTTTGGTTTTTTACCTGCTTGGTAATGCTTGAATTTTTATTTGTAATGTTGAATCATCTGGATCAGCAATCATTAATGTTAATAAACGTCGATCATTCATTGCCAAAACAATAAAATCATTACTAACAATCATTCTTGTTACAAAATCATAAACAAATAATCTTCCTAATCGAAAACGATCTATAACACGATACATACATAATATTCGAGATTTAACAAGAGCAAATATATAATCTCCTGATTCATTAAGACATAATTGTTCACATTCATTTTCAAGTTGAATTGATTCATGACAAACACATGAATGAATATTATATAAATTTAATCGATTTTTATCATTAATAACTGTTGCTAAACAATTATTTTTTAAACAATAAATATCAGCTGTATCAAATGGTATTAAATGATAGGAATTTTTATTTGTTGATAATTGAATTCGACATGAAATAAGAGATTTATTTTCAAAATAAAATAAAATAAATTCTTCACTTTTTTCACTTGTCATACGTAATAAGCGTATTGATGAATATTGTGAAAGATCAATATTCATATAAATAATATCATTTGATCTATAGATTCCTAATGAATGTTCATCATCAGCAAGTATAATAAGTGATGGTATGGAATCAAGTGGTAATATTGAAGTAAATAGTCTTGAACATTTGATATTGAGTTGTTTATTTGATGTTTGATTAAATTTAATATTATTTTTATTTATTTGTTGAGTAATACAACGAATTGAACCATCGTTCGTAATTAAAATAAAAGTATTTTCATCAATGAAAAACACTCGTGTTGGATAATGAAGATGAAGACGAAAAAGTGGTTCTTTATTGAGATTTTAATGCATAAATCTCAGCCCAATAAGTATTTGTAATAACAAGTACAGCCGTATCAGATAAAACAGCATAATCATCGATTTTTGTTGAATCAGTAAAGAGACGTCTTGATTCAATAAATGTGGAATGTTGATATAACCATGAAGTTAGTTCTCTATAAAAAAAAAACAAAGGAGTCACAATAATAACTAGACATGCACCAAAC
Organism: Rotaria sordida; assembly: GCA_905250125.1. Taxonomy (NCBI): domain Eukaryota; kingdom Metazoa; phylum Rotifera; class Eurotatoria; order Philodinida; family Philodinidae; genus Rotaria; species Rotaria sordida. The sequence continues at coordinate 92,275 of CAJNOL010000798.1, forward strand.
TATTTCAATACTAAGAAATAAAATACAAATATGTACATTTTTTGTTTCATATTCATATTCCATATATCATTGATATGTGAACATGTTAATCATACAAATGATACTATAGAATTCACAATGAAACTTTTTGTATCAAGATCTATACAAACTTCAATAATGAACGAAACAATTAGTAAAAATGACATTTGTATTAAATTTTATGATCTTTATTGATCAACTAATAATTATGAAGAGTAAAACACTTTACTATTATATCATTACATTAAAGAACTTTATATTCATTTGTAGTAAATCTATCGTTTTCATATGAAATAAAATTCAAACTATTATTTTGATGAAAGATAATAATTTGACCGAAACAATAGTTGATCTTTTTGATGAATAATACAAAAGATTTTATTGTTAGACTTACTGTTTCGATAAACCGAGTGTGACTGCTTTTGTTCCAGATAATTGAATTGTATCAATTAATTCTTTTGTATGTGAAAACGATGGTACATTTTTAAAAGCTCCTCGTGCTTCAAACATATGATATATATTGATAATTCCATTTTGCATTGAACATAAAATCATAGCTTCTATTGCATGTAATAGAAATTATGACTTTTTTTTTCTAATAATATATTCTTACCATATTTACTTAATGTTCTTATAGTAAGTACTGGAGATGAACTAATTTCAATAGAAACAAATAATTGATATTTGTGATATATATTACATTTATCATGTCTATTATCTTCTTCCTCAATACATTGCCATTTAAATATATTAACAATACCACCTCGGGCAGTGAATATATAATATGGACTTTTAGCACGTGTTGTAACAACATTATATTGACCCGGAATACGTACATATGATATATCTTTTTTCATACAAGTATGTACAATATATAAATATTCTTTTGTTAAAATTATAAAGAACATTTTCATTGATTCATCATTTGTCTTTTCTTTACCATCGGGTAATATAATTCGTTCAATTGGTTTAGGAATAATAGATGGATTAAAAGCAATTAATACTTTAATGATTTCTTTATCAGATAAAAAAATTTGTTGTGTTTGATTCAATGAATTTAAATCAATATAAGCAAAATCAATTGGAATTGTTGAATTAAATGTACAAATTAATTTATCTTTATTAATAATAACTTGATCTAAATATTTACCAATATTAATTGTACCACGATGAATGAATGTTGAATTATTAAAAGTATAAAAATGAATAAATCCATCATCGAGAATAATACTTATTATTAATGAATTTAATTTTGAACATAAAACTTTTTTTATTGATACTTTTATTGATAAATCAATTTTTGTAAATAATTTATTTTGTTCTAAATTCCAACATTGAATAGAATTAGAATTTTGTTCAACAAGAATACATAAACCATATTTTCTATTAATTATTTCAGCAATTAAATATCCTTTTATTGATGTTTGATGAAATTTAATATCACCATGACTTGATACAAGATAAATATGATGGAATGAATTGACAAAAAATGTATAATGTTTAAATTTTTCTTTATCTTCATCATCGGTATCATGTAAATCATTATCATCATCATCATCATCTATATCTATTTTCATATCTTGATTAGTATGATGAATAATCATGTTTGGTAATGTAGTTGAATTTAAATAAGGTTCATTTAATTGAGGTAATTTTATATCGATTACTGTATCTCCTGAACCCATATCAATAACAATTATTTTATTTGATAGTGATATAGCTGCCGATTCATTACTTATAAGATTAAGATCGACAACAGGCATTGCATGTTTATTTATGGATAGAATTAAACCATGTCCTGGTGGTTGTAGTTGAAAATAAGGTACAATAAATCCACAATGATGTGGACTTTGTTCATCACATTGTTTTAATAATTTCGTAATATTTGGACTTAAACCATATAATGTTAATAAACGTGATGTTAATTCAAATGCATAATTATCTGGATATTGATTAAGTAAATGACCAAATACCATATAGGTTGTAAAAAGAAGAGTAAGTTCTGCATGAATTATTTCAACTTCGTCGGATTCTCCATATATATCGACTTGTTGAAATTGATTTAAATCACTTTCAATATCAAGAAATGATGAACAACTAAATTTGGCATCTAAAGAAAAAGAATATTTTTGTTTCAATTTCTTTTTTGTAAAATAATAATCATACGCATGAATGAATAATTAAAAAACATTTCTTCAGCTGCTATTGGAAGTGCTATAGTAGGTGCTAATTGAATTAAAAATTGAGGTAATTCATTTAATTTTCGTTTATTATATTGTATTCGACCATTAAAATCAATAAATTCAATTGGTTGTGATGTTGTAAAACGATTTGCTTGAATTTCACCATTACTTTGATCTAATTTATATTTTTTAACTAATTTAGGATCATCAATTTTAAATGGTTTATTTTTTCCATTCCATGTTTCTGTAAATAAATCAACAACATTTTGAAAAATTATTTTTCGATCTTTATCTTTTAATTTTGATATATATAATTCTCGAGCTACTTCAATAAATCGACGATGATACCTGTAGAAGAAGAAAGATAATTCTTATTAAATATATTACAGAATAAATTCCATATTTTTTTACGATATTTTCTATTCGAATATTCATTCAACATGCATATGTCATGTACTTACTCTTTTACATGACAATAACTTCCAGTTAGTGTAGAAAATGTTTCATTATTTTTTATTTGACCTAGATCTACTAGTAGTTAAAATTTAATCGATATAATTGAGATTTTTATAATAACCTTTAACAGAAGGTTCATGAGAAGGTGAAAGAATCGAGCATACGTCAAAATTCAAATTTTTAGCTTATTTAGATATTTTAGAGTAAAATTAGTCTGAATTAACTTTTGAGCACTACCTACCTACTATCAAATAAATAGTCATAAATCGTCTCATGAATGTTTACAAGGATTATACTTCTCTAAGGTATCGAATTTATTCATGCAATATACCAAAAGATCGATCATCAACAATTAAAATAAAAACAAGGTATTTAAAATGTTGTATATCATCTATTTATTGAGATTATATAATTCCAACAAGGTAGCGCTCACCCTACGGATTCGCTGACCCTTTTCTGAAAGAAAAAAAGAGAAGATTTTGACATATTTTTTATTGAAAATAATCACATTTGTCTTGTAAGAAAGAATTGAAGAGGTGATTCAATAATTGAATAATGTTTCGAAATGCTTTACTTAAATAATCATTTATCTCATTTAATGACAGACGTTGTAACTTTATGAATTGTTCTTCCTTCAGTAATAAAATCGTGTCTTTTGATAATTAATCTTTGGCTATGAATTTTTCTACCACTGAATCATCTTGACAGTTCCATTAGGTGTCTTTATTTTTCAACACATCATGTTAACAACATAAAAAGCTCGTTTCTGATTGGCCGGTTTCCCGAACAATAAACGCTTAGATCAAAAGTTCGACCTCGAATTCGAATTCTTTGCCCCTGAAAACCTATTGCAAAGTTTCATCAGAGTGATCGAAAACCCGATGAATAAAAAGCTCGTTTCTGATTGGCTTGGACAGACAAACTTTATGCGGTTTTTAATCGCCGTATAACCCTTTCTTTCAGAAAAGGGAATAAGAGTGAAAACTAATACAGTTTATGAGTTTATTTTTGGGATGATATCTACTGTCATATTTTGAAATCATGAGAATCGAGACTGAATTTTTTTTTTCATACTATAGTCTTCTTATAAATATTGCTATAAGACTTTGAGAAAGAAAAAAATTCAATACCAATAAATAACAGGTGTATCATCAACTTCTTTTTCAGTAATATATTCATCTAAATCATTTCGAATTCGTGTCCATAATATTCCTGGTAAACGTCTAACAGGTGGTATATAATGTTGAAAAACACTTTTAAGTACATCATCATCAAGTGAAAGAATATCTTCAAGTTCATTTTGACTAATACCATTTCGACATGCTGTCATATAACATAATGATCGACTAAATAAAATATTATTATGAATTATTTGTAAACGTTGAAATAAATAACGTATACAATCATCAACATCATTTAATTCATTTAAACATTCATCAATTGGATCATATGAATGCCAAATAGATATTATATCAAAAACAAGTTTCATAAATAATGGAAGAATTTGATTTTTTTTCTTCATTAAATTATTTATAAATAAATGTTGTTCATTATTTAATGAACGTTTTTTTATTGCAAGCCAATCATTATAAATAATTTCAACTGTTGATGATTCAAATGGTGGAATATATATAAATAAATTTAGATTTTCATTTAAAATATTTTTTAAATTTACAAAAATATTTTCATGATCAGGTAATGTTGATATTATAAATTTAATATTTGATGGAAATTTTATTGGTAACCATTTACAATCATATGCATCACGATGTAATTGATCAATTGAATCAAGTAATATAACAAGATATTCATTATTAGGTATTTGTAAAAGAAGATTTAATTCAAGTTGATCACAAAGTTGATTGATATCTGAATATGAAATCATAGGAATATTATATATTTCAGATATTTGTTCTGATATAGAATGTAATGTTTTATAGATAGTTGAAGAAGATGGTGTAGTTCTAAAATAATTATTCATTATTTTTCTATCTCTCTTCTATGTATATTTAACTTACCCAAGAAAACGTAAAATAACTGAAACAGATCGATCTGACCACCATTTAAATATCTTGAAATTAAAATTTCAATTATTTAAAAATGTTATGAAAAAAAAATTAATTACCTCTATTGCAGTCTTTGCTAATACACTTGTTTTTCCACATCCAGAATCACCATATATAACACATGGTTGATGTTCTCTATTATTCTTTATATATTTTTCTAACTAAAAAAAATAAATAAATATGAAATATTATATTTTAAATGGAATCTTTTTTTTTTTATTATACTTTAGATAAAACATCAATTCTTCCATGAAATTTTCCAATATGTGTTTTACATTGTATAGCATGTTCTAATATTTCATGTTGTAAACTATCAGAACCAATTGTATAACGTGATTGAACACAATGATCAATTTGTTGTTTAATTGATGTATAAAAATCATTATTAAATTGTTCTATATATTTTGAATGATCTTGTCCATTAATACCATTTGATGACCAATGAACTTTATATTTAAATATATTTTGAGATTTTAAAATAGATGGAATACGAATATTTTTTAATCGATCAAGTAATTTTTTAGCTTCTTGATCAATATCTGTTTCTGATGACATATCTATAAATTTTGATGTTTTTTCATCAGATAAATGATCATGAATATCAACAATTTCACGTAAAAAACATAAAGTACGTTCATTAGCATCTTTTGATGATAAAATTCCATTGATAATCTCTTTTTCCGTAACTAAAAATCAATTTATATATATATATTAAATAAATAAACAGATGAAAATCTTTACTTGATATAAAAAACTCATCATAATCAATTTCAGTAATTTGTCCTTGTTGAAGACATGTTTCTGCTGCTTGTCGAAGACATTGTCTTAGACGATTATTAATTTTTTTCCATTCTTTATCTGCTTGTTTTATTTCATCTGTATTCTAAAAAAAAAATATTAAAATATCAATAATCTTTTTATAATAAAATTTTTATTTTTTTATTTACTTTTGATAAAAAATTCGGTATAATAGATGAAATATTTTTTAAAATATATGTAGGTGGTATAGAATTCGTATCAAGTTGATACCATTGAGTTAATAATTTTCCTTCATTATTTTCATTACAAACAGTTTCTTTTAATAATTCAAAAAGTGATGCACGAATTTGAGCTGGAATTGGTCGAGAACCATAACGATGACTAAGTAAAACCTAATATTAATTGATAAATAAATATTGTATTGTTAAAAAGTAAACAAACCACAAAATTTGTAGCAACAGAATATTTTTTGCATAATTCAATTTCTTTTAAACATGTTTCAACTTCTCCATGATTATTTGCTGATTCAATTTGAATACCCCATCGCATATCGACATACTTTATTTTTAAAATAAAATAAAAAATTCTATTACAATTAAAATAATACTAATTAACCTGAAATTCTAATCCATATTTTTCACGACAATAATTTTTAAGTCTAGGAAAGATATTTTCAATTAAAGAATCTCGTTCTATTAATGTATCTAAAAACAAAATGTTGTTCTTTTTTTTTTTGCTATAAAAGAATTTTTTTTTCAAGAAATTTTTAACCTGTAAATGTTGAACTAACAAAAACTCGTACAACTTTCGATCGAACATCAGGTAATTCTTGACATTGTCCTCGCAAAAGATCCAAATAATAAGATGATTTCATACTATAAAATACAAAAGTTCATTAGATATTAAAAATAAATATATTTTATTACATATAACGACATTAATTATTAACATAATATTTCTTTCAATATCCATCGGATCTAATAACACGATGATTCTCAATGTCTTAACACATGAGATAACATCTCTTATAATGATTTTTTTTCATCCATCAAGTTTAAAGTACTAAATATGATCATGATTGAAAATATCAGATAGAAATCCATCTAAATGAAAACTCAACGTCATTTTTCATTTATAGTCAAACTTCTATTATTATTCTAATGATGATCAACTTAACTTTATTATTACTTTACTATGTTCATAGAAACAGCATGTAGACTCACATTTATTGAGTGAGTCAAACAGATGTCGATATAAAAATATTTCTATTTCATTCATGTCGAACGGTAATGACTTTAAGAGCTATGTAGACAAGGTTTTTCAGTCACTCAAATTTTGGACAATGCAAAATGCTTGAATGCAAGCATGTTTTATTACCGAAAAATTAAAGTCTCATGTTTTCTCTATAACAAGAATAGTAAGTTGATTTTCCGTTACTATAGAATCACCATCTTTAAATTGCATCAATTGGTTTGTTGACATAAGTAACCAATAAAATTTAAACAGACGAGATGGAAGCAGAATATCCGATAGTCAACTGCATCGCACACCGACTTCGAGGTAGTCGGAATGAGAGTCGGAGTTGCACTAATAAAATAGTCAAGTATTTTTTACCTTTATATAGCAGCAAATTTATTTATTATGCTAAATATCAAAGAGATATTCACATTCATTCACTTGAATCTGATTTTTTTTTTCTCAACAAATTTTGAATGTTTTATCATCATCTGCTATTAGTTTTTTCAAATTTTTTGTCTCAAAATTTTCTCAGTCATTTTTGATAAATCATGAGAGAAAAAGTAAGTTCTACATTAATCAAAGCTGTGTGTTTTTACTGATTCGTTTACTTGTTTATTCTTTCATAATTTTAAGTGTTATAGTGATTAAGATGTCTATAAACTATGCAAAAAAAAATCTTTGGAGTTCATCGGAATTGAAATCGTGTTTCGGTGTCAAAAAAAATTTGACTCCGCAGTTCACTAATATCCGAATATCTTTTCCTTCTCAGGCTGGCTTATACTCTTTCAGTATATGTGCGGAATTTCTTCCAATTCATAGATAATATTATTCAGTTAATTACGAAACACTTTATCAACAGATTATTAAAAGTGAAAAGCTGCAGCATTAGTGTGTTTATCAAAGAGACTTATGAAATAAACACTTTGACGAAAATTATTATTTGTGAACATGGACCACTTTCACCATAGTTTTTGCTATTTAGACAGTTGTATGAGTTCCTATTGTTTTTTTTGTTAGCTTAAAAAAACCATATCACATAATGATGCAGAGTGTGAGGGTGAGGGTGAGGCAATCAATAAACAGATCAACCTATCTTCTAAACAAAAGACAAAGTCAATCTGCTGTTCTCAACTCTTGCTTTTCAGCCGACGATTTTTCAGTCGAATTCAATCGAGTGTTATTTAATATGCTTGAAAATCAAAGAATAATGCAGAGTTTGATTTTCCGACGCGTTTCGTGCTATTTTATTGAAAAATTAAACACTCATCAGAATTCTGCATACAATAAGCACAAGAATATGTATGAGTGGAAAATAGAACTGAAAAGATTTTTAAATGATTTCTAAACGAAAAAACGAAAAAAAAACAAGAAACAACGAATGGAGCGGGAGATTTTTCTAAAAATTTTTGAATAGGATTCCAATGATGATTCACATAAAAGGCAATTCAGGCCGAACAATTAGAAACGTTCACAGTAATAAGAGTTGTTGAATATGGATCGACAGTGGTTACTGTGCTAATGGAGATGTGCATCGGTTCAGCTGCTAGTGGATAATTTTTTCCATGGATTTGGACTAATATTAGCTTAATCTGGACGACCACTTAAGCACCATTTACGTTATTGGCCGAGGGCAAAAAATATTTTTCATCCTTGTCGATACTTCAAGCATTTGCACTGATCACGGGTAAAAAATTCTCAGAAGAACTATTCTGGAACTTAGAAAAACTTCTTGGACTTCTGTACAGACTGGATTTTGGTCTTGGGTGTGAATGTAAAAAAGGTAAACTCACACCCACTCTTGTATCAAATCAAAGCGCGTCAAAAATGGGATCTATCAGTATTAAATAATAAGTGTTATGGTAACTTTTCAATGTCGAATTCATGAAATTTCTAGAATCGAACACCATATTGATAAAGAAAATTTTCTAGTAGGAGGCAGTTCGAACGAGATCTGATTTGCAATAGTGAATATTTCAAGGTAATCATCAACACCCGGCTTGGAAACATTGGAACAATAATCAAAAAATGAAGTTAAAGAAAATGTTATCAGAGACAAAACATAAACATTCTCACGAAGAAACTCTGAAAAAATCACATTTCAGAGGTTTTGTCAAACATGAAATAAACATTGAGTTATCTGAAACTCATTTATGTTTGTAGCTGTTCCGTTCTCGTGCTGTCAACAACTGTAATGGTCATCTTGTTATACTCATCATTTAAAGTCAGATCTAGTTCGAACTGCCTCACACAAGAAAATTTTCTTTATCAATATGGGGTTCAATTCTAGAAATTTCATGAATCCGACATTGAAGAGTTGGAATAACACTTACTATTTAATACTGATAAATCCTATCTTTGACGTGCTTTAATCTGGTATAAAATTTATTATTGATTCTATTAAAAATAACACCGTTACTCCTTCCCGAGTAAAACATTTTTTGGCAATCCTGTATATTTATTATAACTATTTATTGATCAATATTATGCTTTGACAAATGAGCAGATCATTTTTCAAATGATTTTTGCTAACGACCAAAAAGGTCATCAATTTCTTTTTCTTTCGAAAGAATAAATTTTGCGAAAGTACCTACTAACATAATTAGAAGCATGAAACACTATCGAAAAATTGTTCAAATATCGATTACGGATCAAATGAACTCAAGTTGAAAATGTTAATAAATATGAAGGGAAAAGAAAATTATATCGATCTATAGTTAATAAAGTTAGTCATCTATTAAATGAAACTTTTACGAAATGATGCCTGAGAACGAATATTGAATACTCAAGTGAATTCGAACACTTCTGGTTTATATTCACTTTTGGATTCGCTGGAGATTTCTAATTGGCTGTATTATATATGGAATCTAATATTCTATCTATCGACAATGTTGTGTATAGATGGTGAGATATCTAAAATGCAAGTTCTATGTATTTTACTACGAAATAAAATATAAAAATTCTTTTTTAACTCAATCGTACTCTGTTCAATATCAATAATCGAATAAAAATGCAATGAAACATTCGATTGTTAGGCATTGTCTAATTTTAAGCGATTCAAATCATCTCGCATGATGTAGAAATGAATCTCGAAGTGTACACTTCATTGGATATAAATTTCTTTGAACAAGAATGAATTTTTTTCTACTCTGCAATCATTTTTCATCCACTTCTTTTCGTAAATAATTTATTGTTGCTATCCCCAATCCTTCTCAATAGTGTATGTATTTGAAAAGAATTTGAAGAAACGAAAAAACCGATGCATAGTAAACAAAAACGGAGCACGAAGCGTTGCAATGCTGCAAAAGTAAGAAACAAATCATTTGCAAAAAAACCAAGTAAACAGCGCAACTCGTAAAACCTCCGATCAAAAGCAAAATACTTAAGTTGCCGAGAACATTTTATCTTAACTACTGTACTGTGTTCAGTAAACTATTAGTAAGATTTGAAAGCGAAATAAACCTTTTTGAATGTTATATACTTAGCGCCAAGATGCTGCAAATATTAGAAACAATTCAGACAGATATGCCATTGACACCCATGATTGATTTTACTTAAGTCGATTGTTTTTTTTTTAATATACGTCATCCACGAGTCATGCTCATTTATTATGGCTTAGCTGTCTCTTGAATCTTTGATCTTTTCATTCATGTAAATTCTGTGATGTTATCTATATCTGGCATGATTAATCTATCTCTTTTTTTCTACTATTCAGTGTAGAAGAGACAAGACCACTATTATAAATTTTGAGTGTAGTTAAGAGTAACAGTGGGAAATTTCCAGCAGGAATTTGATTTGTTCAAATGAAGATGTGAAAATGTCAGTCAGAGAGCAATGCATGAGAATGAAGAAGAGAAGCCTTTGAGTCTAGCGAAATCCGTGACATTAAGAACGGAAAGCTTTGTGTTACTGGTCGACGTAACGGAGTTAGAGGGATAAACTTAGGCGTGGGTGTGCGTGGAGTGCAGATGTAGGTTTATTCCATTTTAGCGTTCACCCACACTTGCGCTCTACACCTATTCACACACCACACCCACTCTCACTCATCCATACCTAC